>JARGYF010000203.1:0-104909 GCA_029203975.1 Mycena vitilis | reverse complement strand
ACGTTCAGCACATTGTGCTCTGGCCGCTCGTGCAGATCGCGGCCACGCTACCCTCCTGCGAACTTCTCAGCGCAACAGCCGCGCGCGCCGCAGCCGGCCACTTCCCCGCGCAGGTCGTCCCATCGAGCTTTGATTTTAGCGGCGGCATTCCGCGTTCTGCATTGCGCGAAATTAGTTATTGGATAGCCAGTTTTCGCGGTGCATGACGGGGGATTTGAGGCGCTACAGACAGTCGCTTCAGTTTCAGTGCCTAAGACGCTGAAGGATATGCACCTGTATCTTGATATCTTCGTATCTTCACTTATATTCTGCTCCGTGCTAATTTATTCTGCTCCTCTCAAAGTCGACCCTCCTTTGCATGGTTTACTGACTATGCGCTACTCTTTACATGAAAGCGCCGCCCAGCGCTCGCCCCCGCCCCCGTTCCCGCCGGCTCTCGATCTTGACCATGACGGTCAAGACCAAGAGCCAAAAGAGGCGCCCAGCCAAACACAGACCATCTTGATGTGCCATCAGACGGCATCCAGCATGCCGTCTGATCGCACATCAAGATGGTCGTGTGTTTACACGGGCGCCTATTTGCCTCTTGCGAGAACGCTCACCTAGTCCACCCAACTATGTAAGTATCGAGCGCGTTTGTGGTCAGTGGAATAAACTACAATGGACGTATGCGTCGCCGATGTCCGGGGAATCCCAAGGACCACAGGAGTGAAAAAAAAAACGCGAAAAAGACGCCGTCGTCGTCAGATAGGCGCGCGGCGGCGCAATCGGTTTGTCTGGCGCGAAATCACAGCACCCGACTCACACGTTTGCAGGAACTACATCGACGACATGGCCGACAAAGTCGCGGAGGGCAGCGGGGAGGAGAGCAGGATGGGTGAGTGCTCAGCAAGGGTCCGTGTGCGGCGCTGATTGCGCTGCCATGCCAGATGTCGATGATCTCTCATGCAATCCTGCATCACTGCTTACTCTTCGCATCGAGAACCAGCCCGCCGATCCAATCGTGCCGCCACCTAACCCCTTTGGCCCCACAGCTCGCTACCCGTTCCTTCCTGCCAAGTCTGAGTATGGGGGACCTGATATTCACTACTCCGTTCGTTTTGGTGGCCCTAAAATATATGATCTACTGCACACGTTGCCAATGGAGAAATATGGTGCCTTGGCAGGGGAGGTTTTAGAGAGGGAGGAAGAAATCTTCGCAAGGGACGACATCCCAGATGAACACAAGGTCATGCATGCATTGTGGGCCAGATGGATCTCTTCCTATCGGCAAGTGCATACCTTATCAAAGTCACCCAGTATGGCTCAATGTTTTCTAGCCCCTTGTTCATTGCAGATTATAAATGTGGAGCCGAAAGTTCATCGACGATTATTGGAAGATGATTCGTATGGCGGCGGGCCGGGATGCATTGCGGTATTGGCTTGTGTAAGTTGCTGACTTGATGCAGCCGTGTTAATGATTGCTGACAATGACAAGTTTCTAATGCGGCAGGAGTTTTTGGTTGGACATGACGTCGTTCTCCTACTCGAGCACTATGAGAGATTGTGCACCGAGGGTTGAGTAAATAAGGGGAACCCTAAACCCTGTTTTTTGTTTTCGCGGACGGACTTTTTCTGTTATCTTCTCCGATTTACCAGTGCACACTCCCCGCGCCACTTCCCTATATACTTATCCCCGTCTTCCTCTGGCTATGCGCGCCCCATGCGCGTAGCGTCCCTTGTCCTTCACCCTTGTCGTTACAGCCTTTCCTCTTACCTCGTCCCCTTTTTCGCTCGCTATCTCTCAACATGTCTCTTTTGCGTATGTCCCGCTGCACGTAGACTCTTTTTACCCCGTCCTCGTTACTTGAACTTCAACTTACTTCTATACTCCTATTTTGCCGGCGCGGTTTTCCATACCCCCCTGGTTTTCAATCGTGCTGTGGCTTCACTTCGCTACAGATCGGTAGGGCGGAGGTAAGCCGAGTATGGTTTCTGAACGACAGTTTTGCTGTGGGACAATCGGCGTCAGACCATAGAAAAATCTAAGAGTGAATGGAGTATGTAAGCCAGCGTCGATTCAGCGTTGAATGAGACGAACCTGGTGCAATTGAAAGACAATGCAGGTACATATGCGCAGCCACGGTGGGTAAGATATCAAGGATCTAGGATGGTAAGAACGTCGGTAAGAGTGGATTGAATTCGAATTGAATGGGACATACCTATTGCTCTGAACGCCAAATCCCAATGTCCGAAAATATAGTATGCAATCTATAATACATGGGTCAATGGAGCTGCGAATCAAGTCTATCGAATCATACCTGAGTCCGCGTTGAAGCAAAGCCAACCCAGTCCAACCGGTCTTGCTCAGCGTTCTGTAGCCCTCGCTGAACAAAAAAAAATGTCAGCAGATCCTGAATGAGAATCAAAGTTGTGGCTGACCTGTGAAAAAGACCAGAGTCTCAGCGTTCGAACACAACGTTTGAGCCCAAGGAATCTGCGGAAGGAGTGTGTAAGGAATCGATATGCATTAGAAATTTAACTGAACCTAGGTTGCGTTGAAGATAGTTGCGGCATTGAATGTACACCACTACGAGGTCGAGAATCTGGAATCAATGAAAGTCAGTGGCGAAACACATTGCAACATAGGCAGACCCACCGGAGGTAAGCCGAGTATGGTTTCTGAACGACAGTTTTGCTGGGGGACAATCGGGAGTCAGACCAGTGAAAAATCTAAGAGTGAATGGAGTATGTAAGCCAGCGTCGATTCAGCGTTGAGTGAAACGAACCTGGTGCGATTCAAAGACAATGCAGGTACGTATGCGCAGCCACGGTGGGTAAGATATCAAGGATCTAGGATTGTAAGAACGTCGGTAAGAGTAAGATTGAATTTGAATTGATGGGACACACCTATTGCTCTGAAGGCACTAGTAGTCCCATTGAAGTCGGCACTCGAAAACCAAAGTGCTCGTCGCCGCCAGATATCTGAAGCCGCAGAATAGTCAGTACAAGCCCGGTTGTGATACCAGAAACATACGACTTGGTTTGCATCCCACTGGGCGAATTGAATGTCGTGAGTTGCCCCAAGTCGTCCACGGGTGTGGGGTACCACGCAAATGTCGTCCAGCTAGCAAGCACCTTCTGCGTCCGATACGGACTCTGTCCCGGACCCGCGTCGTCCGCGTCTCACCGCCCCCAGCCCTCGACGTTCAGCACATTGTGCTCTGGCCGCTCGTGCAGATCGCGGCCACGCTACCCTCCTGCGAACTTCTCAGCGCAACAGCCGCGCGCCGCTGCCGGCCACTTCCCCGCGCAGGTCGTCCCATCGAGCTTTGCTTTTAGCGGCGGCATTCCGCGTTCTGCATTGCGCGAAATCACTTATTGGATAGCCTGTTTTCGCGGTGCATTACGGGGGATTTGAGGCGCTACAGACAGTCGCTTGAGTTTCAGTGCCTAGGACGCTGAAAGATATGCACCTGTATCTTGGTATCTTCGTATCTTCACTTATATTGTGCTCCGTGTTAATTCACTGCGAGACGCGGACGCCCGCGACTACCACCTCGACCGCGCCATCCAGGCGTTGAATCAAGAGCTCTCGCGAGCGCCGACTCCAGCGCTGGGTGGACGAATCGCTTTGCCCGACATCCTGTCGCGCTCCCCGACCCCGCTGGCGCCTTACCGGCCACAGCCGATGCCGGGGTCTCGCGCCCCAACCCCGATTTTCGAAGCGGACTCGCCGCGGGCTGCAACACCCCTCTTCTTCCCAATGAGTGAGGACGAAGACGCCTCGGTATGTATCTCTGCCACAATAAATTATAGAGTACGGACTGACGGCGATATGTAGAAACCAGTCCCGAAGCCCCACGCCCGTCGAGCGTCATCGCTGGAACGCCCATCGCCATCCACCGCCAAACGTCGGCGCCTCGAGGTACGGCCTCATTTTTCTCCCCAGAACGAGAATGCTGATCTTGAGCCCAGCCCGCAATTTGTTTTCGCGGTATGACAGAATGTCCAGAGGTAGCAGAGAGTAAGATTACAACACTAAGGGAAAAGAAAGGTCCCACAAATTCAAATTCGAACTTCAACTTTACCGGTCAAAGAGACTTCTTCCTTCGTGTAAGATACGCCCCCCCTGAATAGTTGGTTCAATACTTCTGAGAGCGTATGGAGCAAAATGAAAGTACCATTTTCGCGGGTGATTTTGAACACTTTCCGAGCCCGACGAAGCAGTTCTGCGGCATCCGGCAGTTCAGCTTCGTTCTATTGCCGAAGATGAAAAGTCAAAGAAGCCGATTCGTCAGGTGGGACACATCTGCTTACGTCGCGAACAAGTGCAGCCCAATCGTCGTCGTGGACAACAACGGAGCTGGCATCCGGTACCTGTTGGTCATCAATCCAATGGCCGTGACATGCGGCATAAAAGACATACCCGTCCAAGGAGATATTCAGTAAGAATTATCGACGGATGGAAGGTCTGGCGAGAACGGCGTTGATTTGGGCGGGGTACAAAAAAGGCATGGGAAGCTCCTCACCTGAGTATCATGAAAGGGCACGAAGTAGGTGTTTGCAAACCACGATGGCCAGCGCCAGAGGACGGCAACGAACCAGTTTGGCATCCATGAAAACAAACGAGCGATCCACGAGGTTCGCCGATTGTGAGGGTCGTATATGAGTTTATAGCCGTAGCGTTCCGTCACCGCTGTCCACTCTGATGCACCAAGTCCAATCTTGAAGCCATGCAGGAAAAGCGTCTGATTTTGGCGACCATGGACATCGACATCGTTCGGTTGATTGGTGAAATCTGCGGTGTGAGAGGGGCTGTGGACCCAGTAGCGAGGGAAACTTTCATCGTGGACCTTGCTGTTCATGAGGTGCATACATGATCCACCATAGCAAAGTTGGCGAGTAACCGTGATTGCCCAGGAGTCCGATTTTTCAGTTCCGGTGACGAGATACAAGGAACCGTTGACACGAGGACGATTCCTTTTGCGAGCATAGTCATACCAACTCGCGGCGTGGGACACCGCATACTGCCGAATTTCATCCAGATCAGTTAACTTCTCGACCTTAGAACCACACGGCAGTCCACAAATCGCCCCAAACATGGATAGGGATCGGAAGGAAAGAGCGTCGGAAAACTCTCTGTTCAACCATCAGCCGTGGTTTTGGGGGAGGATGAACGATCTCACGGAGAAGCCGTATTCATTTTCTCGAAGCCGTTGGCTACATAGCTTCCAGGTGGATAATCATGTTGGACGATCTCGGGTTCATCCATCGGAGTGAAATCTTCGGGCACATTGCGCTCGCCGTCGTTTACAGGATGATATGCGGGAAGATAGATGTTGAACAGGAAGTCGAATTCGCCATCGTCGAACATAAAACCCACGTCGCCGGTAGAAACACCGCGTCGGAGATATGCCACAGGAAGTGTGTCGCTCAAGGATGGACGCGCCAACGGGAATCCACGATGCTGATTCAGCATCAAGTGAGTGTATAATCCTTCCTCTGAGCCTATGGGATGAGCGGGCAGAGGGTCGAGGGTGACCTGGTAAGATTTTGGTCCAAGTTAGACCCTTAGTTATCTTGTCATAACAAGAACTGACACGACGTTGGGGGAGATCTGAGTAAGATATTAGTCCGTACAAGATATAGGGTCTACCAACACCGACCGTCATGAAAGCAACCAGAAGCTACAAACGTCGAAACTGGGTGTGGGCGTAGAGTTGAGAACATGCGTCTTACACGTGTCGTACGCGCGTGCTTGCAAACTTTGCCTCGGATCAAATCAAGATCATTGCGGCATGTTCAGAAATTATAACCAACCAAGTCACGGTGCGCATGAGGAGTATATACAGAGTAGTCGGATTCGTTATTAGGTACAACAGGTTTTGAAAGCATTCTAAAGAGAGAGAAATCGGGTTCAATTGCGCGCAAATGGCAATTTATCCGAGGTCGTTTTCCTGGTCGGACTCGGAGGGGGTGTCCGGTAAGCAGATTCGGGAGGTAACCTGGGATGAGATCAGGCCAGCGAGAAGGATAATTGATTGCCGACTTTTTGCCCTCTGATAATCTGCTTGCGTCAACGCCCGGCTTGAGTTCGAAACCAGCTGTCCCTGAAGACGCTGTAGGAGTCGGTGCACTCAAATCAATGGATAGACGAACCGGCGTTCAATACCGGTTGATATTTCTGGAGTATACGATCCAGCAGCACATTCGAGTCGGGAAAATTACGATCCTTCTAATCCGTTGAGTAAATAAAAAACTGAAGAACGATGGACAGAAAAATACGAGCATCCTCAAGGATCGTCATCCACTGTGAATCGTGTGTGATCACAATATCACAGGAGGGTAACTTCCGATGTTTTTTCAGTAGAGGTGGTTGATAAAGCGGAGCCCATACCTCTGTGCGGATGTATTCGTGGATACTGTCTGCGGGATGGAAAACCTAAAGGTGCTCGCTGAGGACGGGAATAAACAACGCGAAAATCGTCTCACTTGCGTATGACTGTCGGTTCCAGATTCTTCTGTTCGATAGGATACCTTGGCATGTGTTCAGCTGCAAATAAAAACGAATGCTCATCATTGAGATTACTGTACCTCGACGTGGGACTGGCGGGGGATATTGTCGCGATGGTCGGAACGCTGGCACTCGTCAGTAGGCTTCTGAAACAGATGATTCCGTGCAAGTACCTCTGGCACAGCAGCGTTCGAAGATGAGGCCACCTGACTATTTTGCGATGCCGCTTCCGTAGACTGACCAGTAGACGTGATTATAGCTCGACCGCGACCACCGCCGCCTTGCCCACGAGCCGAAAAAGGTACCCATTGAGAAACTTGCATGGGTCGAATGGCTTTCTCGATGCGGGACAGTCTTGCTCCATCCGGCGATCCCCAATATTCGAACCATTTCCGACCAAGGGAAACTGTGAAGCCCGTGATAAAGACGGCCTGGTTTTTCTCGTCTTGGAACTCGTCATGAACACCCCTTACGTTAATAAACCCGAGCCCCGGCGCAACCCAATGGTACGTCCACGGATGCGATTCCAAAGGCCTGAAGACGGGCCTGGTGCCCTGGGCACCTGGAACGTCGTCAATGGCGAAGAGACCCCAACTGTCGGCTTTCGTTGTTCCGGTGATAACGTAGACACCGCCGTTTCCCAGGGTTCTTCCCTTGACCTCGCTGAAATACCGGTACCAACTCATTGCGTTGGCCCCGATGTAATCTTGTAACTCATCTGGATTGGCCATCTCAACGATGTCTGCTCCCGTCGGCAACGCGCAGAGGGCCCCGGGGGGTCGGCGGACTTTGAAATGAAACGGTGACGGGTGTAACCTTTCAAAACTTCATTTGTTGATTGACTCTTCAGAAATTACTACACTTACATGGGGAGAGCGCCGACTGCAACATCTATATCAGGGCTAGATACGGTCGTCCCTGCCGGCATACTGCTTTTGCGCTTGTCGTGGCTCCAAGAACAAGGGGAGAACCCGTCGGGAACGTTCTTCCCGTTGCCGTTGAGCGGATCGTTCTTGGCGGCAAAGATATTGAACATGAAGTCAAAACCACCATTCGGTGTGACTAGCCCGACATCTCCCAGCGATATGCCATGTTTTCGATGGGGTATGGGAACTTGCTCGGCCGAGTTTGGGCTGGGGCACCACATGGGGTATCCCTTGCCACGCGTAACTCCAACTTTAAGCATCAGCATGACATATAAATCGGCATCCGAGAGTCCAGAGGGGGAAAACCACCAGCGTGTTTCAGGTGATGCAGGAGGAGACTTGCTAGTGTTAGGGTTAAATTCGATTTGGGGCACTGCACAACATACTGGGAGAGCATCCGCGGCGGAGGCGGCCGCGGTCTGAAGCGCGTGGCCACCCACTCTCAGCTACAAAGTTCAATGAGCGTTGAAATGATAGATAGAAAAGAAAACAGACGGGAGGTGTTGCATTTTGCGGGGGGGATAAAGGTACCTTCAAATGCGGACGTCAGCGGATGAAATGGCACAACAAACAAAACAGACCGTGTTTTGTCCTGAAGGACGACGTACCTGGAGCAACGGTTAGCAGGTACGCCAAGGAAAAGCGAAGCAACGAGCCTCCCGGGAGGAGTGGGACTGGGAAGGGCGAGATCGCTGTTCCTGCGCACCGTTAGGCAACTGATCAGATAGTCGTTGAATGGAAGGAGCGACACGCCGGCCCTGCCCGTTAACGCATAAGCTGAGCGACCCGTAAAGCAGGGGAAAATGAACGAACCGTAGAGGTCACTCGGACCGGAGCTGGGTCTGAAAAGTTCCCTTCGCTGTCGGAGGATTCCCGATTCTTGCACGGACATCAGCGGGGACTCGAATGGAGGATTGGTCTGTCACTCACGTCGATGGGCCTCCGAGGGTGCTATATGTAGTTGAATATCGCTCAGTAAGATCTAGAAGGAAGATGGAAGCCACTCACCTCAATTCCTTGAGGAGAGTCATGCATTTGGGTAGCCTGTGCTATGATCAGCTATCGGGAGATCACAGCACGAGTAGCGCTGGCAGACCGGGTTGCCCGGTGAAATTGCTTGTTGGGATGCGGGCGATATCCATGTACAATTGTTATAGTGGTGTATACTTTGTGCATTATTCATGCTGCCCGCCGTAACGCCGAACCCTTGTGCGCCTGAAAAAAACCTGATGCAATAATGTTTTAGATGGTGTTGACAGCGTGTAGAATGGAATGAACGTACTGTTGCGTGCTCGATGAAGGGGGAATTGGTGCGACTTCAAGTTCGCTAGACTGTCCGGTCGACACATTTCTTGAGCCGATTGAGCTCAAGGATAGATAGCGAGAGAGATGAGTGCGTACTGTTCGCCGGGCGGACTGCTTCTAACTACATCGGAAGGTTGATTATTCGAAGGCCTGACGATTGCGCCGTCGTCGAGATATTCAAGTTCGGATTCGGACATGGAAGGCTGAGACAAGAGGGTGAGACTGTCCAGACGCCCAACAACGTGTTTCAAGCATGGCGCAAAGCGTGAGGTCAAGAGCATCCTCAACGGATCCGAAGTTAATCATACTGGCTTAAAAATAGTGAGCAACAGCTATGCGTTAGATGACCTGCCAGTTTGCAAGAGGCCGCCGATGGGTTTCCGGGGCTGTTTACTCTTCAGGTCGTAGGTAGAGAATGAAATTCCGGATCCTCCAGCGGATTTTCCAGACAAATTCTGCTGGGATATCCTGGGCATATTCCGGGCCGACTTGAAGATATGTATAGACCTGACGCTTGAATTCAAGAAGAGAAATAAGAGGAGATGGAGATAATGAATACATGCAGTGTGCTGCCCAGCTTAACGCATCCCGCCTACCCCATACTGCTCACGGTCATGGTCCATAGCTACCAAGACACACCGCCGTCCAAGCAAAGGCCATAGAGGTTCGGAATCCGTTGACGGAGATGCGTCAACTTCGAAGGTCGAGTGCTGGATGCGGCTGTATGAGGGTGAGGCGGGTCGTCGGCGCAGGCATCAGACGATCCCCATTTCTGGCCCTGGTGCTTGGTGGGTCAACGTTGTGCGGAGGGAAAGGGTCACCTAGCAGTGGCGGGAGTTGGATGGCTGGGAACTTAGGCAATGACAGCTTCGTGCTGAGTCCGCGAAAAGAGTGTACATCAGACGAGACGACGAAAGACGTTCCAGAAGGGCGAGCTGCGAAGGACGTGAGTGGCCGTTATAAAAGGTGTTATCCGTGAGCTCTGCAAGGAGTGATAAAGTGACGCACCTCAAAAAAAAAAAATGCTCCGCAGCCTTATCTTGCGCGCATTCCAAGGCGGGACTTGTACGGGAGCCCTTCGTACGGGCAAAGTGAAAGTGCCGCCCAGTGCCGCCCAGGGCCGCAGGGGGCGGCAGTTGGGCGGCACTCGGATTATATTTTTCCTGTCTTGGCTGTAACAGGTTTTAGAGCGTGGAATTGGATGATTTGATGAGAGAGGACTGTATATGGCAAGCATTCCGTACCAGAAATGCTTCGGAATAAAGACTTGGACACCAAAATTGTCCAACAAAGGGCGGCACTGGGTCATTCGGGGGCGGCAATTAGGGCGGCAGTCGACCTTGAGGGGTGGCGGGGAGCGCGTCGTCCGCGTCTCACCGCCCCCAGCCCTCGACGTTCAGCACATTTTGCTCTGGCCGCTCGTGCAGATCGCGGCCACGCTACCCTCCTGCGAACTTCTCAGCGCAACAGCCGCGCGCCGCAGCCGGCCACTTCCCCGCGCAGGTCGTCCCATCGAGCTTTGATTTTAGCGGCGTTTTTCGCGGTGCATTACGGGGGATTTGAGGCGCTACAGACAGTCGCTTGAGTTTCAGTGCCTAGGACGCTGAAAGATATGCACCTGTATCTTGGTATCTTCGTATCTTCACTTATATTCTGCTCCGTGTTAATTCATTCTGCTCCGCTCAAAGTCGACCCTCCTTTGCATGGTTTACTGACTATGCGCTACTCTTTAGATGAAAGCGCCGCCCAGCGCTCGCCCCCGCCCCCGTTCCCGCCGGCTCTCGATCTTGACCATGACGGTCAAGACCAAGAGCCAAAAGAGGCGCCCAGCCATCTTGATGTGCCATGGAAACCACACCGCGGCGGCCGCACCCTGTGGTAGGACAGGCGCGCACAGCGCCATCCGGAAAGAGCGCGACGACGTCGTGCCCCTGACCTGACTTCGCTTTTTTATTTATTTGGTATTTTTGTTGTCTTTTGCGCCGTCGTCTGGATGATAAATTTCTAATTTACGAGCTACGTGTATTCTATGTGAAGCGGACCGTCGACGTCCGCCGTCGACGGCCGACGTAGGACCGCCGCTGTGAGTCTCGACAGCCCGGACATGGCGGACGGGATCAAGCAGCGAATAAGCGCCCGGGCCACACAATGGGCCAATGTGATTGGGAAAAAAGCGGCATCTGATGCCGAGTTCCCATCATTCGGCATTACATGCCGCTTTTTTCCCAATCACATTGGCCCATTGTGTGGCCCGGGCGCTTATTTACTCCTTCTTCCCGACCGTCAAGTCCGCATGTCGGTAAGTGGTGGCTCCCGCCCAAGTAGATAGAGATATATGTTCATACAATAAATCCAATGGGGCGGGGCGGCCTCGCGCTGCCCGCTGCCCATGAAACGTCTGAGAGATGCGCTGAAAAAAGTGCATTAAATAAATTTAAATCACAATTTTGTACCGACGCTGTCGGGATTCCACACGACGCTGACACCCCATTCGCGACAGACCGAAAGGGACGTTTCCGCCACGCCGCCCCGACCCCAAGACGCGCTCCTGAACCGTCCCGTGCCAATGGCGGGAGTGCGCGGACTCGAGGCTGCGCCAAGCGCACCCGCCGCCGACGAAGATTCGACCGTCTGGCGCGAAATCCCAGCACCCGACTCACCCATTTGCAGAAACTACATCGACGACATGGCTGACAAAGTCGCGGAGGGCAGCGGGGACGAGCGCAGGATGGGTGAGTGCTCAGCAAGGGTCCTTGCGCGGCGCTGATTAGGGTTAGGGTTAGCTGACAAAGTCGCGGAGGGCAGCGGGGACGAGCGCAGGATGGGTGAGTGCTCAGCAAGGGTCCCCTTCCTGCGAGACGCGGACGCCCGCGACTACCACCTCGACCGCGCCATCCAGGCGTTGAATCAAGAGCTCTCGCGAGCGCCGACTCCAGCGCTGGGCGGACGAATCGCTTTGCCCGACATCCTGTCGCGCTCCCCGACCCCGCTGGCGCCTTACCGGCCACAGCCGATGCCGGGGTCTCGCGCCCCAACCCCGATTTTCGAAGCGGACTCGCCGCGGGCTGCAGCGCCCCTCTTCTTCCCAATGAGTGAGGGCGAAGACGCCTCGGTATGTATCTCTGCCACAATAAATTATAGAGTACGGACTGACGGCGATATGTAGAAACCAGTCCCGAAGCCCCACGCCCGTCGAGCGTCATCGCTGGAACGCCCATCGCCATCCACCGCCAAACGTCGGCGCCTCGAGGTACGGCCTCATTTTTCTCCCCAGAACGAGAATGCTGATCTTGAGCCCCCAAAGCACGATCCCCTCAAGGGTTTTGCCAAAAAATTCTTCGATCTCGAGGCCGAGGACGACAGTGACGACGAAGACGACGGCGACGATGAATCAGAAGGCTTCCCCATGGCCGAATTCATCGACGACGACCCCGTCGACGATGCCCCCATTGTCGTTGTGGATGACGGCACCGATGAGGACGCTTTCGCCTCCCAGGCGACCGAGGCGGAGAGACTGGCAGCCGTTGCCGCTCACTTTGAAGAGATGGCTCGCCGAAACCGCCCCGGGCTCGAAGCACTGTCTTCATCGCCTCACGACCTCTTGTCTCGACTTCCAGACACTCACGATCCGGACATGTACCGATTCGCAGTCCCCCGAGGAAACCATCTGCAGCTCCTGCAATATCTTTCCGGATGCAGCGGGGTCAAGTCGGTTTTCTTTCGTGAACGTGGTGCAGGGGGCAAAAAATTCGAGACAGTCGCCGTCTACGTGGAAACGGACAATCTCGTCGCCCTTCAGCGTGCGATGGCAAAGTACAGCGGGGGCTACGCAATGCGGTCCCGGGAGCCGGTCCCCATCGACGTCCAGGATCGTCAATCCACACTGGATTTACGAAGTATCATCTCTCCAGTCGGACGCTGGGCCCGGGTTCGTGCCGGCAGCACCCTTTACAAGGGTGATCTGGCTTTTGTACAGGACGAGAGTTCGTACCTCGTCGTCCCTCGCCTGTCCTATGGCGATCCGCTGGCGCACTCAGAGCACCGACCGGGCGCGCAACTTTTCGACCCCCAACAATTCCGCGCGACGCAAAACGGGCACGAGCTTCAGAAATTTAACCAGAGATGGCTTTGGCGTGGCCGAGGCTTTGCTCACGGCCTCGAAGAGTGTCTCTTCTCGCCCCGCCAACTCGCTTTCGACGGCGTCATTCCCACCGACGTCGAAGAGCGTGTCGCCTTCGAAAACGACCGTGCTTTATTTGAGGGCAGCCCACACGACGCCCTCAAAGCACCGTTCGTTGGTCCTTGTTGCGCGCTGCAAGAGGGGGATCGGGTCGTGGTCAACGCAGGAGAGTACGATGCCCGGAGCGGGTATATCGTCGCGTTGGCCAATGTCGTGCACCGCGCATCTGGCACCGGGCAGGACTATTCAGTCCGCATCGCCGCTGTCTTGCCGCGCTACGACGGCACGACGGGCATCACTCGCAAGTCCCTCCGGATGGCGGAGAGCCCTGCATTTTTTGTGCCCGTGGGGCGCCTGCGTCTTCACGCGCTGGCCACCATCCGCACTATCGCGGTCGGCGATCGCGTTCTTGCCGTCGGGGGCCACGCCCAAGGCGTCTCTGGTCGGGTAGCAAGTATCAGCGAACTCGGCACAGTCACTGTCTCGCCCACCGACGGGATGGAATCTCTCGAGGTGGAAACGGCCCACCTTCAACGACAGTTTCGAGTCGGGGACATCGTCGAAGTCAACCGCAGGTTTCGAAACGTCTCGAAAGGAACGGTCGGCTTCATCACCGAGGTATCCACAGGTGGCTTTGTGCACCTGTTTCGGGTACGTCGTTGTGAAGAGTCCGAGATCGTACTCACCATCTGAACAGCAACCGGTCTCACACCTTCTGTCGGCCATGAAGAGTACGCCGCCAGACGGCATCGTCGATTCCGAGGTTCGCCCTCCGCTCACCGTGCCATAACAATGACTGATTTCCACAAACAGTCCAAGGATGCCCCGATGCTCAACGACCCGGTGGTGCGCAGGCACTGTTTGTTCACCATCGCGCCGTTTATTAATCTCAGGCATAGATCTACGTCCCCACCACCCACCTGGACTTCGCGTTGCTCGAGGACAACGGGCTGGCTGTCCACTCGTCCGTCTCACCCGTGGTGAGACAGGAACTAGACACGCACAGCCGGGAATGGGAGCAAATGAAGATGAGCACCGGACTCAGTTACATCGGCTGCGAGATCATGGTCGCTGGCCGACAGGGCGACAAAATGGACGGCGCCACTTCGTTCGCACGCAAGGGCCTTTTTGGCACCGTCTTTGGCTACAAGTTTATACAGCCCCCGTCGAAGAAAACGCGCGCAAAGGGAATGAAAGACGGCAGGACCAGCGCGGGGCCCGACGTGGAACTGCACGTCCGGTACGATGGAAGTTTGGAGACCGTGCCCGTCAGGATGAACCAGGTCGTAGAGCGCTTGTAAGTCCGTCCATATATTTGGCGGTTTTCATTCACAACTTTCTTAGCTCTCGGCTGTCGTTGGAGCATGTCGTCCAGCTGCGGGGCATGTACAACATAATGGCGAAACATCGCCAATCCGAAAAGAACAAGGGCGGCGTCGAGGAGCGCATCGAAGACCGACCTTTGATCGCTCCCAAGGACGCGTGGTTCGAGACGTCTCGGGAGCCCGAACCTCTCGGCCACATCTATGGTCCACCTCGCGACATTGGTTCGTTACCTTGCTTCATTTGTCAGAACGAGCTAAAATATGAAATAGGGGAAGCCACCGGACACTGGCTCGCGCAAAAAAACCTCGTCGGCAAACGGATTGACATCAAGATCGAGGGCGTCCCCGGGTGCCTCGCACAGTACGGGCGGAAGATCACCGGGAGGGTGCTTAAATTCGAAGGCCAACGGGGATTCGTCAAGATCGACCACCCGTTGAGTGTCGCCGAGATCGGAAAAGAGCTCCTGGAGTGTCGAACGGTGCCGATGCACCACCCAGCCAAGGTTCCGCCGCCGTCGATCAAGCCTTACCGCCTCGCCGAGCCGGATTTGTCAGGGACCGCGCATTGCATCAGCTCCGTCGTTGGGCGGGTGATCATCATCGGTCCCAATGTGCATGGCTATACGCAGCGTATAGGCGAGTATGCGGAGACGGTGCCAACCGCGCAGGCGCTTGCGCCTCTCCCGACGCCCATCGTCGAGGTGCGGTTTCCTTTGCTGCCTAACGGGGAGCGACCTCCAAATGAAGACTATCACTTGGAGTCGCTCTGCCGTGCGCTCAACGAAACGTTGCACTCCTGTGGGATTCCTGCGACGAACTTCGAGGCTGTTCCGCCGAAATGGTAGTTACTTCGACCCCCGCGCACAGAAACAAATGTACTTTATTACTTACTTCAAGTGGACTTCGGCACTCGCGCCAAAACATGCACTACGTACTTGTAGTCTTACCAGCTTGTACATCGTATAGAGAATACAAAAGGGTTTGAATCGAGAACCGTCGAGAGCATTAGAACCACCCTCTTCTTCAACGCATCTCCCTCATTGTTTTCAAAGTCCCTTTATTACCCACTCACGATTGAACTGATCTTGCTTACCGTATCTTTGTAGCCCGAGTCCGTAGCGTTGGTTTCAATCTTATCACACATTCCTTTTGACTGACTTCGCATTCCTCAGATCCACATTGGAGTTCCGTTGCAGCGGCGAATGACACGGCTTGGAGGTAAGTTTTGTGTCTTGATTCAATGGCGTTTGACTTACACTTAGCTTAGCTTCAAGTCTCTACTTACGATCTTGCTTACCGTATCTTTGTAGCCCGAGTCCGGAGCGTTGGTCTCAATCTTATCACACACATTCCTCAGATCCACATTGGAGTTCCGTTGCAGCGGCTTTGAGGTAAGTTTTGTGTCTTGATTCAACGGCGTTTGACTTACACTTAGCTTAGTTTCAAGTCTCTACTTGGGCTACAAAGATACGGTAAGCAATTGCTTACCGTATCTTTGTAGCCCGAGTCCGGAGCGTTGGTCTCAATCTTATCACACATTTCTTTGGACTGACTTCGCATTCCTCAGATCCACATTGGAGTTCCGTTGCAGCGGCGAATGACACGGCTTGGAGGTAAGTTTTGTGTCTTGATTCACCGGCGTTTGAACATGCGAGCTGCGCGACGACACACCCCCACCTTCGCCCGTTCAAACGCCTCATTTCCTGAAGCCCTCTGAAGAGATTATCACTGCCATCGAAGACGTGGCTCTTTTGACGGAATGTCTACAAGAATTGGAGAGGCTTCCATTTTTGAAACGAAATGTCAGACGCGTATTTTTCAATTACTGTCGCGCTCGGGGAATACCTACTAACTCTGACGACCGGCCAATACCCATCTCTGTTGTTTTCAAGCTTGCCAATACTCCATTTTGTGTTTCGAATGCCCACTTTGCCGACTTCATCGTCCGTTTCAGACGAAGGACATGCTTCAGACAAATCTCGATTCCGATGGTGGTGAAGTTGAGACTACAACTTCATCGTGATCGGAATCGAGATGTGTCTGAAGCATGTCCTTCGCCTGAAACGGACGATGAAGTCGGCAAAGGGGGCATTTGAAACGCAAAACGGAGTATTGGCGAGCTTGAAAACGACAGAGATAGATATTGGCCGGTCGTCAGAGTCAGTAGGTATTCCCCGAGCGCGACAGTAATTGAAAAATCCGCGTCTGACATTTCGTTTCAAAAATGGAAGCCTCTGCAATTCTTGTAGACATTCCGTCAAAAGAGCCACGTCTTCGATGGCAGTGATAATCTCTTCAGAGGGCTTCAGGAAATGAGGCGTTTGAACGGGCGAAGGTGGGGGTGTGTCGTCGAGCAGCTCGCATGTTCAAACGCCGGTGAATCAAGACACAAAACTTACCTCCAAGCCATATCATTCGTCGCTGCAATGCAACTGCAATGTGGATCTGAGGAATGCGAAGTCAGTCCAAAGAATTGCGTGAATAGATTGATACCAACACTACTGTGAGGCCCCCACCATCCCAATCCCAATCTCGATACATCCGACACGAGTCAACGTCACGATGCTTTGGCGGTAACCTGGGCGTTCCAAGGCCAGGGTGGAGCAGATTGAAGGCGTCTGAAGTAAGTACGCCGCAATTGAACTTGAAGCAGAAAACAAACAAGGCAGTCGAGGTCAGGTCAAATGAGAACGAAGCTAACACACCTTGTTGTGTACGTGCAGTTTAAAACATATGGGATAGTCTCAGTAGGTGTATAGCTAACTCTAACCCGAGTTGAGTCAACGGTTTATTGCTGAGGATTTTCGAGCGAGTCTGAATTGAAGATAGTCCAGGTGTTCAACGCCAGGGTAAGCCGTCTAGAGTGGGTCAATAAAGAGGTCAGTAAACATGAAGTCAAGTCAAAGGCGGATTGAACGGACCTTGGTGGATAGTGGACACGAACGATCGTGGTGGAATAGCAATAGAAGCTCAAAAGGTAGACTAGGAAATTGGGGGCGGCGTTACTGTATTACACTGGAGACGATATTGTGCGTCGTTCTTTCCTTGTTCGTGGTTCAACGCGTTTGCTGATGGGTGTTTGAAACAGTTCAACCGCGCGATGCGGTACGAGGCAAACATGCTGGGATATTCGTTGAACCAGAAGGGTTTGTTTGCGGGCGTCGTCCGCGACCCACGGAATCGCACGGTGAAAACCAACACAGACATCGGTTCCTGCTCTATCCATCTCTCCGTTTTTTTTTCTAACGTAGATCGCAGGGAATATCGTGGCGTCCGAGACAGAGGAGGAAATCTTCTATATGTTGGGCGTGCCGTTCCAGCAACCGCATGAGCGGGTCAGAGGTTGAGGTTGAACTTAAATGACTATGGGTGAGATATGGACGCTGGTTGGTCATTAGACGATGTTTTTGGGACCGAGTCGCGCGTTACCCCTTCTATGGAAGCGAAGATAAAAGCAATATTGTAGCGTTGTTGCAGGTACCTGAGCTCCGCCACTTATGTCGCACTTTTCAAGGTGGCCGTAAAAAGTGGCGGAAACAGGTCAGCTCGCGCGACACTTTCAGCGGTGAGTTTTACCTCCGCCACTCTTATAGAACCCGATTTTTTTTGTTGCCGGATATATATCTAAGGGATTCACAGATATGTCCTCAACAGGCAATCTTGTATCAAGTCCGCAGGAGGGCAGATATAGCCCGTTCAAAGAGCAACCAAGCTCGCTCGGGTTGATCGCCGCAATCACTGATGGTATCTTATTCTCGACCTCACTCCTTATCTCTTGTCCTCTTCTTCTGTCCCTTCGCTGGATGCAAAGTCACAAGCGCAAGGTACAATTCAGGAAAGGTACCAAGTGAAAGTACCAGTGGCTGCCTTCCGAATGAGGTTATCGTTGAAACATTGAGCATCAATCGAGGTTTGGTTGAGACGGCTTCAGACCCGCACACACCATGCCAACCCTCTCAAACTTGGGTTAAATCCAGCCGGCTTCGCTGCTTGTCGCGCAGTGGCCTAGCCCGTTTCTGAACGTTGGATTTTCGCGCACGCTGGACTGGAAAAGGAGGGTAAGTCGACCAAGCTCTTTGTGTCGCGAGCCCTCTATGACGTCCGCTAGATCTATGGGAACTGCCCAAGTCGAGATTGACCTCCAACACTACCGATGCCCTCGAAGCCAACTTCTATCCTCGCTGTCCGCCGGCAGTGCGTCCCAGTATCTATCGCCCCGAACCCACGGACACGGACACGGAAATCATGATGGCTTCAGCTGAGTCAGTTGAGAAGAAAACGCCGAAACCGAACGAGAAGCCGAAGCGGTTCTGGCAGCGCAAACCGAAGCCGCAGTACGACTCTTCGCTGTTCGCTGCGCCGCATCGTACTTTCTACTGGCGTATCTGGTTTGGGGGCATACTGAAACTTTTTGCTGGTCCGTATCTTTGCGGCCAAATCATCGCACGACTGACCCCATTCTAGATACGCTCATAACGACCACCCCTCTGCTCACAAAGGTCCTCTTGACATGGCTGACTGAGTCCTACATTGTCTACCACGCGACGGATGTGCAGAAGGCGTCGGGCCTCCTCCCAAAGCCTCAGGGCATAGGTTACGGAATCGGGCTTGGGGTTGGGCTTTTCGCAATGCAAGGTACGCATCTACTCCAGTCTCGTCATCCGGCCATTGGTGAATCTATTATACAAGAGGTCTCAAGTCTCATGACCAACCATTCTCAACAAAGTTCGTCCGCCCGTCTTGCATAATCGAGTGTCTAACAATCATGGTATAGTAATGGAGACTGTCGGGCTGTAGGTGCGCACGGGAATCATTGGCGGTGTGTTCCGCAAACCTTTGCGCCTGTCTGGGCGCGCGCGGCTCGAGCACACCCGTGGGGCAGACCACGACAATCATCTCTTCGAACTCGGTGCGTCTGGATCGGTTCAGCATGTTTGCGCACAAGTGCGTCTCCAATTCATTTCACCCTAACACCCTGGCTAATAAACACTCTGCAGTATCTGGGTCGCCCCGATCCAGGTGTGTTCTCTCCCCTCTTCTGTCTTCCCAGTTGGTGTAGATCTGCGCGCCGACAGATCGTCATCGGAATTGGGTTGCTCATCAACAATGTACGCGCTCCCCTTGTCCTTCTTTCAAGCATCTTCTACTTAACGCGACGATACAGTTGGGCTACTCCGCGCTCGTGGGCCTGGGCGTCCTCCTGCTCGGCTTCCCGCTGCAGATAATCCTCGTCAAGATCATGTTCACGCAGCGCAAGAAGGGCGTCAAGATTACCGACACGCGGGTGCGGCTCACGAACGAGGTGCTGCAGGGCATCCGCCTGATCAAGTACTACGCATGGGAGGCCTTCTACACGCACCAGATTGGCGACCTGCGGGAGCGCGAGATCGCTACTGTGCGCAAGATGGGGTGCGTCTTTATTATGGTCTCCCTCACTGCTGCTGAACAGCTTGTACTTCACAGCATCGCCCGCGCGGCGCTCATTGCCCTGGTGACCCTCATTCCCGTTCTCGCGTCTGTGCTGTCCTTCGTGAGCCCATTTCTCCTTGCTGCATAACATAGACTTGGACTAAATGCAAGTGTGCGGGTAGATCACATACGCCCTTAGCGGCCGCGACCTCAACATCGCCACCGTCATCTTCAGTTCGCTGCAGTTCTTCAAGGATAATTCTATTTGGCACCCCCCGGTTCGTTTGTGTAGCGGCGCGGTTATCTCCGGATGACCCAGTCCCCATCCGACCCTCAGTCCGGCGTACGCGTCAGACCTGAGGTATGTGAAGGGCGGGGACCTGGTCACCAACAGGCTCATCGTCGTGGAGAAGTGGAGTTTGGATTTAATATATAATACATACCTCGTAGTTACTTGTCTTGTCTTTCCAACGCCAGTTACTTTGCCCCGCTCCGATTCGTCCCGCTCCTCCTTTCGTCCCAAATTCCCTTCGGAGCAACCAGCACCGTGACAGTTTGGCACCCGGGTGGTGTTATTTGGCACCATCGGTTGCCGATAACCTAATGTCACATGTGTGACTGTACCTGTTCCACTGATCTCACAAAAGTTACACTTGTTTGCGTGATGTCCCGGATGGTCCGACTTTAAGCACCCACCATGCAATTTGTTTTACTTACTTAGGTGTACGCGTTCGTATCCTATTCGCGCCTCCAGAACTCTGCCAACTTCCGACATCCTTTCGCCAACATTTTTAAAAGACCCACTGGATGCCATGGAACACCTTCTGGGGGTTTCAAAGCATGCGGCATCCAGTTTTAAGGTCCCATAACCCAAAACGTGTAAAGGTCTCAAAAAGGTCTCCACATTCTAAATCTAATGTTGCTGTGGCCGATTCGTTGATGAAGCATGTCCAAAAAACAGGTGAGCCGCAACTTGAGAACTTTCATCAAGCACTGCAACTTGATTTAGAGAAAATCAGCTTGGTTCGACGCGACAATTCCACGTTGAGGTGCCATCAGTGAATTCATGAATCAATTTGCAAAGAGGAACACGCTCCATAAATTCATCCGATACAATGTGTTTAGCGGTTAAGAGGGCAGTTTGTGCGATTATGCCCAACCTGATGGCATCTGGAGCAACGGTTCTGGCGCCTTGGAACAGCACTACCTTGGGTGCGTGGTCCCCTCCGCGAGGTCTGCCCTCTGTAGCCCCGTTCAGCCTTCGAGTTAATGGTCTACCCTTTGTCCGGATACGATCCTGTCTAGCCTCCTCTTCTGGAGTGCGTCTGATCATGAAACAAGTGTAAAATCAGTGTGTCGATATCTTCCCACACTGAGCGGCCAAAAACAGTGGTATCGATCCAAATTTGAGCAGGAGTTAGCCCTACATACACATTCGTAATTTACGAGGCACGAACCAAATATTTGACGCGTCCAAATCGTCGGAAGAACGAGAATACGGCGACGCGACGTGAGCACGTGTTGCTGATGAACACTTTCTGCCGGCGGCATCCCCCCGGATCCTTCCGGCCTGTCTGATCGCTCCGGCGTATCTCATATACGTGGGCTGGTTACCTCGACAAGCTTACGCGGGGGTCACCGCGAGGTAACCTAGGGGTAACTATACCAGGCTCTGCTGGACAAAAGCCGAGTGAACACGGGTGGCCACGAGTTTTGGGACGTGACGATGCGTGCCCACGGGTGGTGAAACGCGATCACTCATTTTCACTTCGTTCTCGACGCGTGGCGCGACGCGTCGAGCCTGAGGCCCTCAGTATGTCCCCGAATTCCGCACGTTGAGGATGAGTGGAGAGTGAGTCGCCACCCGTGGGGCTTCACTCGCGACCACGCGTGCTCACTCACTCTGAACTCATCGCGCATCCAGTATCAGCTTTACAGCAAATCTTAGTCTTGAAATTCAGCTCGGAAGGTCGGCTTCCAACGGCAGTCCCTGTATACATACTCTCCTTCATTTGCTTTTCCCTGCTGACCTTCTTCAGTTCAACCTCCGCATACAGACCAAGCTTAGGCCTTGGTCAATCGCCGTAATGCTCGATTTCTTCCGTTGCAATCTCAATACTGTCGCTGTGCCACAGTGTCAGGGAGGTTTAAACTGAATGAACCTTTTGTTTTTTGCACCGACGGGAAGTAGTCTTCCGAGGCAGTATAATGCTGTCGGTATTTAGGGAGCAGACTTTCTCCGATCCCTCTAATTTGTTCGTGTTGCAACTCACTGCGCCAAATGATAGAAGGGTAGGACTGGACTCACCGCCTCCGAGCTACCTTGATGCAGAAGAAAGCAGCCAAAAACATGGGTACATTGGGGGCGCAATCGGGCAAAAAAGCTAGAAGAGGAACAACAGGTATTTGTTGAATCCCTCGGATGGCCACGAGTGGTCGGAATTCGGCTACGCAGATGCAATTGGACACCCCACGCGAGACCACGCAAGACCGTACTCATGGAAAATGCCTGGCCGCACATCGTCACGCGTGAGCACGGGCCCCACGCGTCTTCACGCGTCGCCACTCGTGTCCACTCGGCTTTTGTCCAGAAACGACCGTCATAGTATGGTAACCGCACCCCCACGTAGCCCCACATATACTCTATGTATGGAACACTAGTACCTAGCGTTTTGTATGACGGTCGTTTCTGGACAAAAGTTGAGTGGACACGAGTGGCGACGCGTGAAAACGCGTGGGGCTCGTGCTCACGCGTGACGATGTGCGGCCAGGCATTGCTCACTCATTTTCCATGAGTACGGTCTTGCGTGGTCTCGCGCAAGTCTCGCGTGGGGGGTTTAATTGCATCTGCGCCGCCAAATTCCGACCACTCGTGGCCATCCGAGGGGTTCAGCAAATGCCCGTTCCCCGTTCCCCCTTCCAGCTTTCTTGCTCCAATCCCGCCCCAATGCATCCATTTTTTTTGTTGGCTACTTTCTTGTGCCTCACGGTAGTTTGCCAGCGGTTATTCCTACCTTTGAGTTCTATCATTTGGCGCTAAATTGCAACGAATCCACCTTCAAAAATCCCCGTGAACAAGGGGGAGTCAGATAAAACCCCCAGCAGCGCCATACTCCCCCGGAAGGCTACTTCCCATCGGCGCAAAGAAACAAAAATGTCCATCCAGTTTCAACTTCCCTGGCATGTGACAGCATCGAAATCATAAGGGGGAAAATGGAACATACCTGAGTGCGAGGCACAATCGGCGACCGGCCAAGGCCCAGTGGAAGTAGAGCCGGCTAGGAGCATTGACAGTGTTCACCCTCCATGGAGAAAGTCAACAGGGGAAAGCAAGTAAAAGGAGAATATACAGGGACTGCCATTTGACGCCGACTTCCCGAATGTTGAGACTGAAATTCCCTGTAAAACTGGTGCTGGATTGAGAGTGAGTGAGCACGCATGGTCACGAGTGAAGCCCCACGCGTGACGACTCACTCTCAACTCATTCTCGACGTGCAGAATTTATGGGTAAACTGAGGGCCTCAAGCTCGACGAGTCGCGCCACGCGTCGGGAACGAAGTGAAAGTGAGTGATCGCGATTCACCACGCACGGGCACGCGTCGTCACGTCCCAAAACTCGTGGCCACCCCTGTTCACTCGACTTTTGTCCAGCACAGCCTGGTATAGTTTTGGCAGGTAGTGCTTTGGATGCGCCAATTTAATCAGAAAAGCACTACCTCCCCAAGCATTGCAAAATTGGAATCAGTGCTAGAATCCCACTGATATCTAGCGATTTCCCTATTCACAGTGGAGGGCTATGGCAAGGGTAGACCAGATTGAGCTGCGCCGAGGTGTAGCCAGTCTGCGATGGTCACGAAATACCCACCTACACTGTTCCTCAGACTTTGTCGAGCTGCAGTGTAGGTGGGTATTTCGAAGGCAGGCGCGGGCTGCACGCTCTATACGGCGTGAGCGGCCTCACCCGGAGGGCACGCGGGTTGTAAAGATCGAGGGTCATCACTCGAGCGTGAGCGGCGTGGTGATCCTGGAGAAAATCGAGTGCCGCGACGTTTTTACCCGCGATCCATCGAATGGGACCGGAGGAAATGAATTCGTCAAGATAGTCGGCTCAACGTGCGCGAGCTGAGGCTGATGACCAAGAGCGTACAAGCAAACGGCAAGACGTAGAATCCCAACTGTTGCTTGGAATGGGACGTCTTCAAGAACCGTCGAGCTGGAACTGCAACTTGCGACAATCAAGGCCGCTTGCGCGACGCGGAAGGCTGCTTTACCACCCTCGATATCCACGAGCGGATGCATCGAGCATCAATTCACGCTGGCAAACGATTGCTTGCATTGAAGCTGATACGAGTAAAGAATTTCAAGCTGATACAGAAGCTGGACGGACAAACGAGGACGCCAATTGAACAAAAGCAAATGGATCATCAGGTAGCGGTGCGCGAGTTGATTTTCTTGCCCTTCGAATCCATCCAGGATTAGGGGGTGTCCGTGCGTTGGATGGCATTGCGTACAAAGGCAAATACAGAGACGACGACGAAGCTTCGATCACTTCTCGAAACACCGACTCTGGAACCAATATGCCCTTGTTGACGCGACAAACGGCGAATTGGTCTTCTCGCATATCATCCAACTTCCTGGCCCTGCCTCCATTGAATTTGATGACGAGGCAGCACCGTTTTTTGGGGTGACTCGTGCACCTGGACTGCGTCGCGCAGGATATCGCGTTCCTGCTAGTCTCACACCATTTGCTCTGTGAACAGGCCAGCTGGATGAACCTGCCAGGGAAACGCGAAGCTCATTTGATTGCATGCTTCCTGACCCAAGTCTGAAACGGAGGAATAACGAACGAATTGCGATCCTGCTTTATCTTTCAGCCACCCAAGCTTTTGCATCAGAGTATGCAAGCACTCGAGGAATTGCTACGTTCCCGCCCTGGGCAACATCACTTGCGCATTCTCTTCGCTGTCGAGATGAAGCAAGAGCTTCAACTTTCCCTGTTCGTCTAGGTGACGGAGACCGGTTCGAGCCTGATCGGCAGCTTCCTGACAGCCGGCTCCGCTGGAGCTGCAAAGCCTGAGCTCGACACAAGTCAGGAAGGGGAAGGTTTCCAGGCGGTCGGAAAGGGGCGCCCAGTCGACCACAGAGAAGAGGGAGGGCCGCGAATGCACCTCGAGGCTTTGCAAACTCCCTCCGCACGGCCCCAAGAGCTCAGCCAATGCATGACAAAATGTGTTCCCCAGGACGTGGACCGTTAACCGATGAAGCCGCTTCATGTTGGCCAACGAATCCGCGATGGAAGAAGGGTCTGCCAAAACAGCCAGTGAGTCAAGGATGTATTGTTCGTTGGTGCAATGTCGTTACCCGGGTGCAATTCGAGGATGTGGAAGTCCATTATTTGGATGCTGGATGCCAGATGCAGATGTTTTCGAAGGCGGTCGGCTGTCGTCGCGGTCCAGTGAACATGGATCCAACGCAGTTCCTCGAGCCCGCGGCTGTAAATCTCCCACTTCGCGACGATCCTGTGCGTGGGAGTGCGATGCAGTTCAAATTCAAATTCGGGATCGCTGGATTCGAAGGTATCTGTCCACGGTGCCTCCGGTGCCTTGATCTCGAAACCCTTCCACCTCGACGATTGCGCAGCTGACTCAGGGAAGAGAGAGACAAATGGCGTATATTGTCGATGGGTGTGCATACCCCGGAGCCATACGGTGCTGTGGTCGGAGCTGTGACAGAATCCAGCTACAGCCGTCCTAAACTCCGGTGGCAGATCCTCAAACGTCGGGTTGCCGCAGCACCCCATGAGATGGAAGGATGTCACGCGAGGGAAGAACTGCAGAGTCGAAAGCAGACAGGAGTAGTATCGGTCATAGCCCTCGTCGTTCTCCTCCACCGAGTAGAACTGGACTGCCAATTGTCGGACGCAGCTTCCGAGATGAGGAGCACCAACGAGGATGTCGTGCAGCCTCTGGACCTTCGCTTCGGGTTGTGGGCTGTTGGCTTTCTTTTCGAGACGAATGGATGAGAAAATCTGAGCTTGGGACGACGGGAGAAAAGCGTGGCAGACGAGTGCGCAGGATCGGAGAGTCGGTATATCCAATCCGTTTCCGGTGACAATCCTGTCAACGACCGCCTTGGGAAAACGAGATACAGCATCCATGGCTGCGCTAAGCACGATGATAGGATCAGCAGCCTTTGAGTTTGAGAGTGGCTCCCAGACTTGCCTATCGAGCGTTGGACAAAGCGACAGGCAGGCGGAAAATCAAGGTGCTGGGAAGAAAAAAGTGCGAGCGGCAATCGCCGGCGGCAAGCTGCTCAATAAGGTTTTTCTCACAGTTAGTTTACGTTCCGAATTCCTCTCAGCATCAAGCATCGGGTAACTTGCTGACTGTGACATCGAGTCGTGAACGTGCTGCTTTTAGACGCCGAAGCGCTGGAGAAGCAAACACTGAGAGCCAGGTGTCCGCCCGCAGTCGATCCCAGCAAGTGCGCCGGTCATGATTGTTTCAAGTCCATACACAGTATATATGCCTGGCGCGGATGTGTTCTGCACGTATTTTCCCCATGTATCGTCACCTTGTAACCCTCGTTCCCAACGTTCCAAGTCCACCCTGCACTCCAAGATTCCCCATTCATCCAGACGATGGAGCCCGAAACGGGGCCGCAGGCACACCCAGCTGCAGGCCCCGTTCAGAAAAGGCTGGACAAAGGGTCAGGAGCTTGCCCGGGATGTGGCGAGGAGGAGAGCTTACAGAGGAGGTTGGGCCGCTTGCGAAAACGCGATAAGTATGTCGCGTTTTCGACATCTTCGAGGGCAATTCGAGGGGTGGTCTGGTGGCGGTACGGGAAAAAACCTGTCTGTTTGGTCTCCAGGGGCCGGCCGGGTGTGCGTCGACGAGTCTATACAAGATTAGCGCGAGTGGGAGTCGGCTAGTTTAAATTCAAACTGGTATCAAACAAGCCAAAACGCGTGAAACCGACGCGTTGTTTGGTTGTGTATCTCTGATCGTTACATAATAATATGGCGGTCAAAGTGCACATTTAATCTTCCGCCACTTTTTTGTCCATTCTTCGACTTTCCGCCACTTTTTCAATGGAACTATGGAGCTCCGCCACTTATATCCCAGTTTTCAAGATGGTCAATAAAAGTGGCGGAAGGAGGTCTCTTCCGCCCCTCTTATCCGTGAGTTGAACCTCCGCCACTTTTATTGCGCGTTAAAAAAAAAACCCCCCGGAACCACGTCCGGGGTAACGTTGGAGGTGATCTTGATGGGAGAAAGCTGAACAGAGCTCGTAGAAGTGGAGAACGACCCAGAAGAGAGCCATGGTTCGTTCGGCTTGTTCCGTGCCTGCACCAATCAAGCACCGGATCAAATGAGCCGACGGCTGGCCACGGTTACACAGTACAAATGGGAGAAAAGCCCGTGCAGATATCCGAGGCTACGCCGTCGCAGACTCGTTACAGGTGGATTAGATTAAACCCAGCTTCAAGAGGGTTGGCGTGGTGATGGGGGTCCGAAGCTGTCCCAATACGGCTCAAGTAAGTTGAAGTGATGCTTTGTGTTTCAAGGATAGCCTGGCCCGGAAGTCACATACTTGTACCTTCGGTCGGTTGTACTCTTACACTTCTGGCTCTGCCTCTAAATGGAAGGGATAAGCCAAAGGGGAAAAGAGACAAGGGAGTGAGGTTGAGAAATAAGAACCATCAGTGACAGCGGCAATCAATCCGAGTGATTGCTCCTCAAACGGGCTATATCTGCCCCCCTACGTATTCAGTACAAGACTGGCCCATTGTGGACGTATCTGAGAGTCCCTTGGATGTATATCCGGCAACGAAAAAAAAATGAGTTCTATAAGTGTGGCGGAGGTAAAATTCACCATTGAAAGTGTCGCGCGTTTATTGACCACCTTGAAAACTTGGATATAAGTGGCGCAGCTCCATGACTCCATTGAAAAAGTGGCTGAAAGTCGAAGAATGGACAAAAAAGTGGCGGAAGATTAAATGTGCACTTTGACCGCCATATAATAAGGCTGGTCGCCGCTAATCAGACGCGGTACTACACTATGTAATGAGGTTACGAATGGGTGGTCTGTGACCAGTATCAAAGAAGCATACACGCCTGACAACAGCGCTCCTGGACAGGTATTGTTCAGGCTGCAGTCGGCGAGATGGCGTAGCAAACCACTACCACCACCGGTGCCGTCGACGTCGTTCAGTCCCTGCTGAGCTTCAGGCGCGTTAAATTGTAAAATCCAGGTGAAGAACAGGAAGGAGGTGTAAACGGCAAGGAGTGTGACGTGTGATATCGTGACACGACGCGTTGGGCTTCGGATCCACGAGAAAAATGCCCAAGTTAACGCAAATCAAGGCTGAAACGCAGTGAAAGCACGCGGTCGGAAAAATCTCGATAATCGATGGCGCCACTAGGCGCCACCGGGCGAAGCCGGATGCGGTAATGCTTAGCGATCGAAAAGAGAAAAAAATCGAAGGTTTTTCGCCAATCAATCAAAAGTCTTGCGCTGCCGCATCATCTTCAAAGCTGCGCCATCTTCTGCAGCATGCCTGTTACACGCCTCCGAGCCGGCGCACATACACGATGCGAATCCCGCGCACTGTCCAGTCCGCCCACCAGGGCTACATGTAGCACAACCAGCTCCAGCCTGAGCATCGCTTGCGACGCGTTGGCAAAGTCGTCCTACGCATTGGAGACCCCGATCGTGGTCCTCAAACAGCAGCTCGAGCCCACCGTCGTATTCGATACGATGTGGCGCTGGATATTCGAGCGAAAGACAATTGACGACCGACGCCGTGCGGGCATGGCAGCACCGTGCGTGCTCGCCCGTTTTATGCACCGTTTGCTAATATTTATCCGACCCTAGATGGACGACTGACAAGACCCTTTCCAAGTACAAGTTTTGTAACGCGTATCGCGTGCTCGACAAAACATCCCAATTTGTGGTAGCGAACGTTATCGAAAAGGGCTCTCAAGACAGGCTCGAGCTCCTTTTCCGCATCCTCCTCTTCAATTGCTTCAACCGCATAGGGACCTGGCAGCTCCTGGAGGACTCGTTCGGTGCTACACCCACTTGGAGCGGCTTCAGTCTCAGCAGATACGACGGGGTCTTATCCTCCGCTGTCCATCGCGGTGAGCCTCTTTTTGGCGGGGCATACATCAAGATCGGGCACAAGCTCGATCACGAGGCGAACCATATGCGCTATCTGCAGCTGCTCGAAATTCTCATGGATGCACTGCCTGATATCCTCGCGCGCGCAACCTTCGCTGCGGAGGTGTACGAGAAGATCGCAGCTTATCCTGGCATGGCCGCCTTCACCACGTACCAGCTCATGATCAGCCTCTCATACTCGGAGCTGCTCAATTTTTCCGCCAACGACTTTGCAGTCGCGGGGCCTGGCGCCTCCTCGGGGCTGGTAAAGATGTTTGGGGAAAGCCTGAAGCGCGCAAAGAAAAAAAACCCCGGAATCGAAACGGATGTGCTCCGATGGATGGTGTCCACTCAGCGCCAGCATTTCTTGCGTCTGGGATTGGAGTTCCCGTTCCTACGCAACGCCGAAGGACAAGAGCTAGAACTCGATCTGACAGACATGGAGCATGCTGTGTGCGAGACAGACAAATACGCGCGCAAGGTCCATCCCGGTATCCTGGGGAAAGGAAAGCGGACGCAGTTGCGAGGAACGTTCCATCCGTCTCCTGATGTGCTGTCAGCAAACCCCGTGCTGCCACGGGCATGGGCCGATCCTGCGCGCAGCATAGTACGCGTGCGTCCAGGCCCGCTCGTTGTGGAGAAGGTTTGGTACATCCAGGAAATCGTGAAGGAGCGCTCACTGGTCCACGGAAACGACCCCGAGACAATGGAGTACCAAGTCTCTTGGCTCGGGTCCCAGGAACCAACATGGGAACCTCGGGATGCGCTGGTGGAAGACGCCCCAAAGCTGGTCGAAGAGTTTGAGCGGTTGAGGGCCAAGAACAGGATCTCTGTCGGCCAAGAGGACATCACCGTCGAGCTGTGAGGGTTGCACATGCCAACGTCCATACATGGCAAAGCAGCGAGGCCAGAGCGTTGGATATCCAATAGTCGCTTGACACTACTATACGCAAACTACTTAGCATCGCTCCACTTGCTACTTGAAACGTCAAGATGTCGAATTCTCACTGCTCTTCTGTCTGTCCGATATAGGTTGCGAATGGGTGGTCGGTCTGGAGAGACCAGAATGATCCCCATCTGAATGTTTTTTAATAGATGGATAAAGCGGGCAATATATGATACGCACCTGTTCAGCACGGAGTGCGACTTTCAAAACCTCTTCACAGAATGCGAGATCCGTGTGAAAATGCCTGTCGGGCGGCCAGTACTCGGCTTCTTGGAATACGCGGTCTGGATTGGGACGCTAAAGCGCGTCTGCTTGCCTATTTGGGACCTCGGGTAACAAAATTTCCGCTCGTGGGAGAGTTAGAAAATAAGGATCATGCCGCAAGACCACGTAGAGGCCCCACGTGTTTCAAAAGGGCTCCCTCGGCACGCATGAGCCTCCCGCGGGGGGACTTGTTTCAGAAAAAGAGATTCTGGAAGGCGAGGGGAGCTAGGAACCGATAAAAAGGGTTTTTGCAACTAAAGGCAAGATTCTGAAAGAGTGAAAGCCAAAAAAGCGCAGTAGAAGCAAGACTGATGAAGTGCGACATGGACTTGGTGAAAATTTGCAAGTCCCGCGGGGATCACCGGTCGGTTCTCACCGGCTTGATGTGCCGAGGAAGGGATCATTTCGACGGCGATCTCCGGTCGCACGGTTGTGCATACTCAAGATATTCGACAAGTCAAACAAGGGCTTGAAGGGAACTTGATATCACACAAGTCAATCAGGCAAAGCAGATAGTCATTACAAAACGGGCACTAGTTACTCTTTTCCAAAATATACAGAGTATAACTAGTACCACGGAATCAAGAAAGATACGAGACAAAGAAGTCCGCAGGAGCCGGAATTAACTCGCGCTACCCTCCGCCGGGGACCCCGCAACCTGGGGAGACGCTTCCTGCCATTCAGGAAGCGCCCGCTTTACAGGGCGGGAGAGGATCCTCGAAGGGGGACCGAATTTCATTGGACGAGGTGTCGGAGGCGACGAAGGTACCGCCACGGCCGGCGCACCCGACCCTTGACCAACCGCTATGGCGTCCTCCCGGGCAATCTGCGACAAGGTCAATGGGGACGACGGGCGCGCCATGGCGGTGTCCAAATCCTCGGGATCGTCGCGGGCGGAAGAAGGCGAAGCCCCCGCGGGTTCCATCGTGAGCAGCGTGGAACTGCGAGCGGGGTCGGAGTACATGGGATTCTGGTAAGAACCGACGGGGTTCTGTACAGGATCGCGCAAGACGAGGCGAGGCTGAGTCCGAGGGGCCTCCGAGGCGACTTGTAGAAGAGGTGGCGCGTTGAAGAGGCGCTCCGCGAGTAAAGGCTCCATACCACCAACGTCCGAGGGAGGACGCTCGTAGTAGGAAGGCTCTTGCGGCAGTGGTGGGTCTTCCACCTTCTCCTTACCCTTGCGGGAGGCCTTGGGCTTCGCCGCGAGGGGGCGCAGGTAGTCGGACTCGGCGGCGGAGTCGAAATACGGAGTTGGGGAAGGGTTGTGCGCCAGAAACGTAGCCCGCGCCGCCGCGAAGTCGGATTCGTGACGCTGCACGAATTGAGAAACCAGCAGGTAGGAGTGCGGGCTTTGAAACCGCGCGTGCATCTTCTCAGGCGTGACGACCTCTTGCATCTGTAGAAAGAAAAAGGCGAGGTTTTGAACCCCGGCGTCGTAGTCTCGCACCGCGGACCGAAGGAGATCGTAGTGGACCTCCACGGCTCGACGCAAGCGGAGGACGGCGTTCAAGGGACCGATGATAGCTAGAAGAAGAGACTATTTAGTAAAAGGATAGTCCAGAAGAAAATAAGTAACGCACTGCGGGGACCCAACTGCTCCATGGGCACTAGGCGCTCCAACGTGTCCAGAATATCGGCGTCGGCGCCCGCGTGCACGCAGCGATGGTGCCCGTGAGAGCAGCGCTCGCAGGCGGAGCCTGAGCGACTGCGCTTGCAGCCCGCGCGCGCCAAGATACAAGGCAAGCAGTAAAAGGTGGCCTAAACGAAAAGAATTAGTAAACAAGATGCTCAGACCAAACGAAGAGACTTACGTCTCTACCGTTGGGGTCGAGCACTGCCTCTGACACCAACGCGTCAGAAACGCGCTCCAACGCGTGCACGGTGGTGGCAAAGGGGGCCGCGGCATGTTTTACTGGCTTGCGGGGCGACGAAGGACCCGCGGAGTAAGAAACCTGGTGAAAGAATAAGTTTAGAAACTGAAAAGTAGAGGCAAAAGCAAAAAAAAAAAAAAAAAAACGAACCTGTTTAGGGGCCAGAGGTCCGGGGTTTCGCTCCACTCTCTTCAGCTCCTCGCGGAGGGAGTAAGGAGTTTTGGTACGCGCCGCCGATGGTTTAGAAGAGGACGCTGCCGCGGGGGAAGCTACCGCCTTATGACGCCCGCTGGTGGATTCGAAACCGGAGTCGGGCTGCGAACGCTTCGAAGGGGCCGACAAAGACGCCCGCGACCGAGGGCGAGAGTGCGTAACACGGCGGGGTATTTTCACGAAGTCAAAAAGACGCGGAACGGAATCAGATTCCGATTCGGAGTCGTGCGCGGCCGCAGAAAACAGCGCTGAAGCAGGTGGAACGCCCGCCAGGTCGCGAGACGGGGGACTGGGAGACCGCGCCGTAGCAGCGATCTCGCCCATCACAAAGTCTTCCGCAGGAGGCGGCGGGAAGGTGAAGGTTGCAACGGGCGCGCGCGAAGGCAGCGCCGGGGAATCCCCCGCCATAACCGCAGCTTCTGGAGGCGCGGGTTTCTCCGCAGCCGCTCGAGCCGCGACGGCGGCCGCCTTCCCACCAGGGCCGTAGAAATCCTCCTCGTCCGCTTCTTGGATATCGGAGTCATATCCAGAAAAATCCTTGAAATCTAACGGAGGGAGTGGGAAACACTCGGACTCCGCCCAAAGGGGAATTTTCTAAGGGAGAAGTTGGTTTAAAGGAATTAACAGAGAAAAGGCGGAGGATACTCACCTCTGCAGCCAAACGCGCCTCCGCGGCCCGATTCCTGAGCTCATTCAACCAGATCACCTCGGATCCCTCGAAGACGTACTTGCGCACGTATTGCTTGGCGATGAAAAAGACGGAGCGAACGAAGTTCTCCGCCTCGTCCGAAGAATTTGAATAATGAGCGCGGAAGGTTTCCTTAGGACGTGAAGAGTTAGTTGGGAGAATCAGCTAAAACACAGGAAAGGAGACGACTTACAAAACAGGGTCTCGCATCTTCAAATATCTCCCTCAGCATGGACGGAGTCAAGGCAGCGCACCGCCTTGAGTCGAAAAGCTGCAAGAGTCTTGTTCCCGCGGGTACGCGAAAGGGCTCGAAGGGGTCGTCCAGTTGAGGAAGGTCGGCCTCGGTGGGCTCTGGTTTGATATACGCGGGAGGAGCGATAGAGGAAGCCATACTACGCGGCGTCGAGCGCACCGTGTAGCGGGGAAGATGGTGGTGAAAGGAAAGAGAAGATAGGGCGTTGCCGGCGCAGCGCTGCCGTGAGGCACCGCGGCCAGGGACGACCAGAAGTTCTGACATTCACTTATATGTTCTATCAAACGCTAAAAACTTGCACGTGCGCAGAAGCCTCCCGCGCTAAATAAAGCCAGTTTAAAATAGCGCGGGAACGTTTTTGGACGAAATAAGTGTCAGGATTTGCAGAGGAAGTAGAACCGAGTAAGGAGGAAAGCAAGGGACCCTAAAAGTTGAAAAAACCCTCAAGGAGGAGATTTGCCATCAAGATCCGGCAATCATAGATGCCGTACAATTGATCGACTTGCCGCGGGCGGAAGTAATGTCAAAAGAACGCAGATTCTGTCAAAGATAAAAGTGTCGAAACGAATCTTGGTGGAAAATATCTGCATTAAGGTGCTGGTTGGAGACCCCTCCGAGGGACACCTCAAAAAGACAAAACAAATAAAATTACCGTCTAGGTGAAGCTATTATTCACAAGGCCACTAAGCATTGCGGCGAATGGCGCTGGCAAACGACCGGGGACGGTCGAGATTTAGTTGGGGGGAGATGAGACGGCCCAGCCTTCACTAGGGTCTAAACATCTTGCTATTTTGGCGTTTTTCGCGGACATTAATGTCCCGCGGGGCCGTCTGATAGTATGTTCAAGTACTATTAACGGACTTGGAACTCCTACAAAGGGAGTCAGAGTGAGCCCGAGCTGCTGGCTGTAGTGCTAAGGCTGTATGGCTGAAGTACACGCAACAAGGGAATATACCAGTCCGAGGTAGCCCAACGATGGGGAACCGTAAAGGAACCAGCGGCTGCACAAGCACGAGAGAAGACGGCACTGGAGTCAAAGAGGGGTCTGCAAACCGACGTTTATGAACCAGACCGCCCACCACTGCGCTGTAAGGTTAGAACGCACCCTGGGTACCCCACCCATCCCAATCCTAATCCCAAGCCCAATGCGACACAAGCCGCTGTTGCTGTGCGCGTTGGATATAACGCGCCCAATCCCGGCCGGCATGCGTCAAGTTAAATGCGTCTGAGGAAAGTTTGTTAAATAAAATTGAAGCTAACAATAAGATCGACTCACCTGCAAGGCCCGAGCCATCCGCAGATCCTGAATGAGAATCGAAGTTGCGGCTGACCTGTGAAAAGGACCAGAGTCTCAGATCTCAGCGTTCGAACACAACGTTTGAGCCCAAGAAATCTGCGGAACTAGTGTGTAAGGAATCGATATGCATTAGAAATTTAACCGAACCTAGGTTGCGTTGAAGATAGATGCGGCATTGGAATGTACACCCCTACGAGGTCGAGAATCTGGAATCAACGAAAGTCAGTGGCGAAACACATTGCAAGATAGGCAGACCCACCGGAGGTAAGCCGAGTATGGTTTCTGAACGACAGTTTTGCTGGGGGACAATCGGGAGTCAGACCAGTGAAAAATCTAAGAGTGAATGGAGTATGTAAGCCAGCGTCGATTCAGCGTTGAGTGAAACGAACCTGGTGCGATTCAAAGACAATGCAGGTACGTATGCGCAGCCACGGTGGGTAAGATATCAAGGATCTAGGATTGTAAGAACGTCGGTAAGAGTAAGATTGAATTTGAATTGAATGGGACACACCTATTGCTCTGAAGGCACTAGTAGTCCCATTGAAGTCGGCACTCGAAAACCAAAGTGCTCGTCGCCGCCAGATATCTGAAGCCGCAGAATAGTCAGTACAAGCCCGGTTGTGATACCAGAAACATACGACTTGGTTTGCATCCCACTGGGCGAATTGAATGTTGTGAATCGAATGTCGTGAGTTGCCCCAAGTCGTCCACGGGTGTGGGGTACCAAATGTCGTCCAGCTAGCAAGCAACTTCTGCGTCCGATACGGACTCTGTCCAGGACCCGCGTCGTCCGCGTCTCAATGCCCCCAGCCCTCGACGTTCAGCACATTGTGCTCTGGCCGCTCGTGCAGATCGCGGCCACGCTACCCTCCTGCGAACTTCTCAGCGCAGCAGCCGCGCGCCGCAGCCGGCCACTTCCCCGCGCAGGTCGTCCCATCGAGCTTTGATTTTAGCGGCGGCATTCCGCGTTCTGCATTGCGCGAAATCACTTATTGGATAGCCTGTTTTCGCGGTGCATTACGGGGGATTTGAGGCGCTACAGACAGTCGCTTGAGTTTCAGTGCCTAGGACGCTGAAAGATATGCACCTGTATCTCGGTATCTTCGTATCTTCACTTATATTCTGCTCCGTGTTAATTCATTCTGCTCCGCTCAAAGTCGACCCTCCTTTGCATGGTTTACTGACTATGCGCTACTCTTTAGATGAAAGCGCCGCCCAGCGCTCGCCCCCGCCCCCGTTCCCGCCGGCTCTCGATCTTGACCATGACGGTCAAGACCAAGAGCCAAAAGAGGCGCCCAGCCATCTTGATGTGCCATGGAAACCACACCGCGGCGGCCGCACCCTGTGGTAGGACAGGCGCGCACAGCGCCATCCGGAAAGAGCGCGACGACGTCGTGCCCCTGACCTGACTTCGCTTTTTTATTTATTTGGTATTTCTGTTGTCTTTTGCGCCGTCGTCTAGATGATAAATTTCTAATTTACGAGCTACGTGTATTCTATGTGAAGCGGACCGTCGACGTCCGCCGTCGACGGCCGACGTAGGACCGCCGCTGTGAGTCTCGACAGCCCGGACATGGCGGACGGGATCAAGCAGCGAATAAGCGCCCGGGCCACACAATGGGCCAATGTGATTGGGAAAAAAGCGGCATCTGATGCCGAGTTCCATGCACTCGGCATCACATGCCGCTTTTTTCCCAATCACATTGGCCCATTGTGTGGCCCGGGCGCTTATTTACTCCTTCTTCCCGACCGTCAAGTCCGCATGTCGGTAAGTGGTGGCTCCCGCCCAAGTAGATAGAGATATATGTTCATACAATAAATCCAATGGGGCGGGGCGGCCTCGCGCTGCCCGCTGCCCATGAAACGTCTGAGAGATGCGCTGAAAAAAGTGCATTAAATAAATTTAAATCAAAATTTTGTACCGACGCTGTCGGGATTCCACACGACGCTGACACCCCATTCGCGACAGACCGAAAGGGACGTTTCCGCCACGCCGCCCCGACCCCAAGACGCGCTCCTGAACCGTCCCGTGCCAATGGCGGGAGTGCGCGGACTCGAGGCTGCGCCAAGCGCACCCGCCGCCGACGAAGATTCGACCGTGCGCGGAGGTGAGATCCAGATTTGTAGAACTCGGCGGCCGTCTGACTTGGCCACAGTGTTTCCTGGCGGGGCGCGCGCGTCGGTGTCAGAAATGGAGGAGGACGAGCGGATGGAGGAGGACGAGCAGATGGAGGAGGACGAGCGGATGGAGGAGGTTATTGTGGAAACCGACGAAGAAGGTCAGTTCGTCGTTGCTTAGACACCAGCCAACTCAAAGTAATGCGTCCCCAGTTATGGACGTGCACACCGAGGACGATGTCGACGGCGGGGAAACTGCTCGCGCGGCGGAAGCCATCGAAGACCAGGAAATGCAGGACGCCGCTCCAGAGGCCATGGACCTGTACGCCCAGGATGATAACCACGACAGCGACGGTCAGCAGTTCCGCCACACCATTTTTTATGGCGGCTGAGTTCCCTCGCAGGCTCCGTCACCGACAATTCCGACTCTGCAGAGGCACTCATCCGAGCCCTGGATAGAAGGAAATATGACCTGGACAACATCCAATCCGGCTACGACCTCATGCTCCAAACTCAAGGCGCCGCCAACCCCCGCCCACCGCTTCCCAAGCTGACACTCCGTCGTCGCACTACGCCGGCGGTGAGCCGCGACAAGACGCCCTTGTTCCTCCCCTCGCCCTCGCCCTCGCGCGCCCCCATTCGGCCGCCATCCCCCGAAGCTCCCCCTGAGGCCGATTTCTTTGAGGATGAAGACCTGCGGGAAGAGGATTTTGACCCTGTCCCGGGGGACGTAGGGGTCTTCTTCGACCTCTCTGCCCTGGATGCGGACTCCGACGAGGAGGAGGATGAAGAAACCCCCGCCGATCGAGGTATACACAATTTATATTTTTTCGTGCAAGTCGCACAATGCTGAATGTAAAATTACTGTAGCGTTCATCAACGACTACGACGATGATGAGCCGCCTCGTGTGGGCTCTCCCAATGACGGCGATGATTTGAGCGACGACAGCGACGCGGAGGCACACGCAATGGCCTCAGATGTCGTGCGCCGCCATCGGGAACTGCATAATCACCGCCGACGCGGAGATTTCGAGCACGCCGACGTTGAGGCGGACTGTCCCGCCGCACTCCGCCAGGCCGCAGTCGTCCCTTGTATCAACGACCCGGAACTATACTCCGTTGTAGTTCCTCGTGGTCGCGAACTAGGGGTGGTCTCTTGGGTTCTCGAGATCGTCCCTCGACAGGCGACGACAGAATACCTTGGCGATCTTGTCTCCGCCTTCTATCGCCCGGGGGAATCTGGGCGCGTATACATCGAGACCAAGCGGCGTCATTCCCTGGAGAAGGCCATCCGCAACCAGGTCGGGGTTTACGTGGAACGTCTCATTCCCATAGACGAGCGCGCAGCATTGCTGAACGACTACAACCCCGCGCATCACGTTGGCTGGGCACGCCTGAAAAGTTCCACAAGCCATCTGGGCGAGTATGACGGTGATCTGGCCCTTATTTATAGGGACAGACGCGCCTTGGTGGTTCCCCGCCTCCCTGAAAACGACCCGGTGGCGAGCGAGCGATTACTGCGCGCAAAGAGCCACACCGCCAAACAAGAGGCTAAGCCATCCCCCCGCCTCTTCGGAACCGGTCACAATGTACGCGGCAGACTTGTCGACCGCAACGGTTTGGCGGTGGAAAACAACCAGACCCATCACCACGAAGGTCGTCGTTATCTGGGCGGCCTACTCCATCTGCGCATATCCGACGAGCAGGTGAACCAACGGTTCCACCCCTTTCACTGTCCGCCCCCTTCCCAAGCAGAGATCGACCTCTTTCGGCCGGTTACCATCCGCGAGGTTGGACTACCCGACCATACCTTCCCCGCGCTTGCGATTTCGGAAGGGGACCGAGTGGTAACCGGTCGACCTCTTGTCGGTACTGTCGGGACCAATGGCGCAAAATTCACCGTTGATATCGGCACGCCTCTCTTCGTCCTGGCGACCGCAATGGTCGGCGAACGGAGGTTCGCTGCGGTCGCCCAGCATTTTTACGGGACCCAGCGACTCGCAGAAAAACATGTGGCAGGCTACACCCCAGTGGTCAACCTGCAGCACCACATTCTGCGGGTCCCGCGCGTGTTGCAGCAGTATGACCGCGTTCGGGTGGTGGCAGGCCTCTGTGTGGACGAACAAATGGGTCGCGTCATCGACATTGACGAAACTCATGGGACGGTGACTTTCGCACCCATCCAGCCACCGCCGGGAAAAGATGGCAAAGTTTCCGAGGAAGGGCTTGAACCGGTGACGCGGTGCATGTGTGATCTGGAAATGTGTTTCCAGGCGGGCGATTGGGTGGAGGTGACGCGCGGCCCTCGACGCGGTGAAGGCGCCTTCATTGTTTGCCTGCGCCCCGGCGGCGTCGCAGAATTGTACGACGTAAGGTTGAGTCGTTTTGGTTGGTGCATCTCTGATTTTTTTGCCAACAGCCTTGGGTCAAATACTTCGACAATCGGAGCGGCGAAATGCTCGAGGACCAGCGGGGAGCCATGGTGCGGCGTCGCAGCACTTCTCAGCCTGCGCATGGGGCTAACCAGTGTAAACCAGATTCGCGATAGACATTTGGTCGACGACCCAAGATTTTCTTCGGCGGAGTTGGACCGCTGTTGGGCGGAGCCCACTCACAACTTGAAATTCAGCAATCCGGTCGACCGCATCAACGCTGCGCAGAACGAGGCGAAGGGCGCCCCGACTGCGCCGCCACCACGCGAGCAGTCCGATAATCTTCGGGAAGTAGCGACCCAAATGGCGAAACACGACGTAGATTTCCGCAAAGCCACGGACCGGGCCATGTACACAGGGCGCCCATTCGAGGGCCGCCAAGTCAAAATTGTCGGCGCGGGCAAGCACGGGGAGAAGTACGATCGTAAGAAGGCGTTTGTGGGCAATAACTACAAAGGGCGGCGAGGAACTGTGAGAGGGGCGGTACTCGGACTCGCGAAAGGCCCGAATAAGAACTCCAAGAATTGGGAGTCGAGCGAGTGGAATGTCCAAAGATATCTACGTGGAAACCTGTCCATTTGGAAGGATGCGACGGTTATGGTGGATATCGATTTCAGCGGGCAGTGCGTCCCTGTTGACATTCACCACCTTGAGGACGAGCGGTAAGCGGCCTCTTAATAACAACATATGTATCGCTCAGATGATCATTTTTTCGCAGTACTGGAGCGCCGTTGCTGCACACTGCCGCGATGCGAGTTCCATGGAAGGACATCCCGGACAGGCCGCGCACACCCGATGCGTTGCCCATCCCCGGCACCCCGCATGGAGCCAGCCACTACCGGATGGCGGCGGGGGAGGCGTCTGACTTGGGCAACGGGGCTTGGGACATCCACGCTCCAAACCCCACCCTTACTCCTGAAGAGCGACGCGCTGACGATGCCCGGAAGAGTAAGTGTATTCCCTCTGGGTGTTTGGAGCGTATGTCTAATGGAGTTCTTCGATCAGGCCAGCTGAACGGAACTTGGATTTGTGACCATCGACTTGTCGGTAAACGAATCGATGTCGTGATTGACGCGAGCACCGTGGTCCCGTGGGCGGAAAAGAAAAACGCGAAGGACCTCAACTCAGGACGCGCCACTGGCCGCTGCGGCTATACAATCATACCGGAAAAGTTCAAACCGACCAGCGACAAGGCGCACGTCAAATGGGGTCCGATGGGCCACAACATAAAGGTCGCGGCGCCCAATCTGGTCCCGCAAAGGACTATGTTTGACGACCACCAGCGATTGTCGTGGTGCATTGCCGACGTCAGAACGAGGGTGGTGATCATCGGTCCCGATGGTGACGGCAATCCCTCACTTATTGGGATGTATGCTCAAACGCGGCCTGTGAATGGAAATCCCAGTACAGTCGCCAATCTCGATCAGGACGACACACCACCACGCGACTGCTCCCTGCCACTGTACTCCTACGGCAACGAGGGGAATATGGCAGCGCTGCGCGACCGCCTTAGGGAGTTGGTCCCAGTGGAATTGGCGCAGCCGGGCGGCGGGGCACACCTCTTTCCCTTGTACTCGCTGTGCCGCTCATTGAATGTGCAGCCGCCCGACCAGCAGGGAAAAAACCCTCTGGGCCACATGGTTTCGAGGTTTGAATGGCCGGACACCTGGACATTGCCTGAGGACTGGACTCCAGATGGGAGCGCGCAGCCAATAGCCTCGACGTCTAACTCGAGTGGTGTGTAGTGATAATGATTTGCATCATAATTACCCGTATCGTAAAATGTACCTCACGCGTTTCAAACGGACTTCAAATCGATGCAAATGTACCTAGTGTCATAGTGTAATGGAACAGCTTTTTTGTTGGAGCCCCGCTTTGCGGTGGTGAGAGGCGTGAAAGCATTCAATGTGATTGTAAAAAAAACGCGGCGTGTCATGCCGAGTTCCCATCATTCGGCATCACATGCCGCTTTTTTCCCAATCACATTGGCCCATTGTGTGGCCCGGGCGCTTATTTACTCCTTCTTCCCGCCCGTCAAGTCCGCATGTCGATAAGTGTAGCTCCCGCCTAAGTAGATAGAGATATATGTACATACAATGGGGCGGGGCGGCCTCGCGCTGCCCGCTGCCCATGAAACCTCCGTGAGATGCGCTTAAAAAAGTGCATTCAATGATAATTACTCGTATCGTAAAATGTACCTCACGCGTTTCAAACGGTCTTCAATACAAATGTACCTAGTGTCATAGTGTAATGTAACAGCTTTTTTGTTGGAGCCCCGCTTTGCGGTGGTGAGAGGCGTGATTCCGCGTGAAAGGATTCAGGAAAAGCGGAGTTCTGTTAGAAGCTGTTGTAAGGGTAGTGTATACAGTGGACGAGATTTTATACAAGTCGATAGTTGTTGCGCCCGAAAAAGGAAAGCTGGCCCCTCATTGTCTCAATCAACAAAGAGTGAGTGGCTCACCTACACCGGCGTCTCAATCTGACATCTCTCTTGGATTTGTAGCCACGCCTCTGTTGTCTGCCATGGGTCTGCTCAAGCTCAGCAAGCGGGACAAGGCTCGTGTGCAGCAAGCGGCGCACTGGACGCCAGTACTTGTGGAGGGCCCTCGCGATGAGCACGTCACCAGGTCGATCATCATTTCGACCACGTAATAGAGCTGAAACGACTGTCCCTGCTGGGAGCGGACGACGAGGACGACGAAAGTAACCCAAGCAACGAGAATGACCCCGAAAGAACACCGACTCAGCACCATGAAAACCCGCCTATGCAGCCTCCTGCATCTGCCGGCGCATACTCAGCACGCGGGAGGCCGTCGAGGCGAGGTCGCACGGCAGACTCGTCCCCATCGACTTCACCGACTCCCGGGGCGCGGCGTCGTGGCGCCGATTCCTCTCCAACCAGCTCACCAACGCCTGCCGCTGCTGGAAAACGCCGCCGGCCGCCGGCCGCGGGACGCGAGCCCGGAACCGCCCAAAAATCCTTTCAAGGATCCTCCGCCACGCAAAAGACCCAGCGAATACTTGCGGCGACGATGCCCGGCGTGCTTCGGCGGTTTGACGCACGATTCCGCCGTGATGTGGGTTTTTTTTTTCCTGGATGTGACGCTCGGAGCTGATTGTTTCCCCAGAGCGGACGTCCACCTTTGCGTGGATGCGTGCTTCACGCAGAGAAGGAACACAGCAGAGCCAGACCCGCCGAAATTTCACCCGGGCACGCATTTTATCCCGGAGGGCCTCATGGAGCAATACGTGGACAACGTCCGCGACCAGAAAAACAAGTGCAGGACAAAGAAGCGCAAAACGATGGTGGTGGCTGTCCCAGATGAGAGGGACCTGGAAATGCCAGGCGAGGACGACGGCTTCGAGCATCCGTCGCTGAAAGTCCCCCGCTCAGGGCTCGAAGGGTGCGAAGCGTCTTTCAAAGCAGCGGATGAACGACGCGAGAAGGCGAGCACGCAGTTCTACGACGACACAGCGCTTATGGCGCTTCTCTGCCGCCACGACCGCGTATTGTGGTTGGTGAACATGCACTCCGCCGGGGAGAAGCAGTTCTGTGTCTGGCTCCTGCTGGAGACCGTTTTCCAGCACCTACCTCACGACATCAAGGTCGGGCTCTTGTACGACATCGCTTGCCAATTGGAACGGTCAGCTTTGAAGTGGGGTTTTTTGGATCGCTACCTGGAACGACTCGCATTTGCGGTGGCCGTTTTCCATGCTTTTGGGCATGGATGGGTGTGTCAGTGCATTTACAACCCGAGGAAACGCGACGGGTTTGGATTGTCCAACGGCGAGGGGTGCGAGCGCTTCTGGCACTCCATCAGCCCATCTTATCGCGCACTTGCAGATCTCAAGCGTTCGTATCATGCTGCCTGCCTGACACCATCGTAATAATAATAAGATCGCAGTACCACCATCGACTGTACACACTAGACACGCAAGTCAAGCACCTGGACGAAGACAACCTCTTCCGGCTTGGCGAGTGGAACCACCGTCGGGGGCTGGTCAGCATCCAGAAACGGCGGGAATCGGTAGCGGCGCTCAAGGAGTCGGGTTACACCCGCGAATACTTGAAGCAGCAATGGAAGGACCAGGTCAAAACGCAGACGAAGCCGTTGGCGCGTAAGTCAATTGTCAATATGCGAGGTGGCTTTCATACTGACACTTACTCAGGTCGGTCGAAGACTCACGGAGAGAAGGCCGTCACCACTGTGTTGTCAAGGCATTGCGGGACGCGAAGGCGATCCGCAAGTCTTAGGTGAAGGAATGCCAGGCCGCCAGTCTGGATGCGATCGACGAGGAGACGACGACACCATCGCAAGCACGAAGGTGGCACTGTCCAACGCGCGCGCAGCGCTCACGAAGCTGGAGGAGAAACTGCGCCGCAAAGAAGACGCGTTGGGGGTGGATGACACCAGGCAGCTCAAGAAAATGGCAAAGAGCAAGTTTCTCGAGTATCGGCTGGATGCGCGCGCGCTCAAAAAACGGTTACGCGACCTGTTGCGTGCTCGGAAATTTGAGAGGGATCGAATTCAGAGGACGTCAAGGCGGCACCATGCAGACGGTGAAATTTGCCCTATCTCCTGCGGTTGGAGCTAAGCAGCGTGATTTTAGCGCAGGGACTGTCGCAGTCGGAGCAAAAACTCCAGACACATACCGAGTCCGCGGTGAAACGTCGCGAGCCGAAGATCTCTCACTTGAAGAATGAGTACAACAAGTTGTGCGATTTAATCGCGGCCGAAATCAAAAAGGGGCGTGCTCCCAGAGGTGCTATCGCGCCAGAACGCATCGCCAAGGAAGGCTTGTACAAACTTGACGTAGACGATGCGATCTGGCAAGACGATGCGATCTGGCAAGACGTGGGCCTGGGCGACGACGATGACAGCGTACAGCCTCCTCCCTGGCTTTCTGACGACCATGTGCGCAGTGGGATACGGGCGGTTTTGGGGCTGGAACGAACGGAGGAGGAGGACATTATTCTGAGAAAGGAGCGTCGCTCTATGCGCAGCTGGTTTATCGAGGAATGGACAATCTTGAATGGGGCGATGGAAGATACAGGTGCGGCTTCTTTGAATGACACAAACTCCGAAAGCTGATTTTTCTATGATAGCCACCGACGCGGAGCGCTATCAACTGTACCTTCGGCGAGAACGCCTGCTGCGCCTTTGCGCAACTTGGCGCAAGCACATCCGCGACGAGCAGGGAGATGCGCCGTGGGGGCCTTCCGAGGACGAGCTGGTATGAAGCTGCGCCAGGGTGCTGGTGAGTTATCAAATTTGACAGAGACTCACGATTCGCTGACCTGTCTGCGCAAACAGAGGACATCGCTGGTCTGTATCATTGGGAGGCGGCGAATGGTTGCCCCGGGGAAGGGCGGGGAAACAAGAACACACCGTTTGTACCGCGGTCGCGCCTGTGGTAGATACAGACCGGGGTCACTTTGTTTTATTTTATGGGCCCATTGCGCAGCCGACTACGTCGTATGCAACGGTTATTTAAGGAGGAGTTTTGTTTTGGTCGGCGTGTTTCTTTACCGAGGGGCGGCCCACTGGCCGCGAGTTTTGAAGATGTACGTGTATTGTGCGTGTCGAGAATAATTACTGAGGTCACTGCCCATGTCGCCCGCAGGTTCCGAAGTAAGAACAGGTGCGTGTTTTTCTTTTTCTTTGGCGTTGAGGATACTTGCTAAAATCAAGTTTGATGCAGATGGGTCGCAAAGAAAATCAATGCCAAGGTCCGAAAAGTTGCCCGCTTTGAACGCGTTGGGCGCGCGTTTGTCACTTACTTGAGCGCGACGCAATGATCGGCTAAACGCGTCAATTAGGACCAAAACGGAAGCAGGCGCGTCTGGTCTTGATCGTTTGTTGTTCCCACATCGCTGAGCAACAGTGGCTAAAACAGTGTCCATTATACCGCCGTCCCGACATTCATTCGGCTTTCGCTTCGGGATTAGGCCAACTACGTCTTTGCGGAGACCCGATCTTGCTGACTTCCGCCACGACGCTCATACAGCTTTGCACGTCGCTGCAAGACGCTGTTCATCGGTGCCGCGTCGCCCTCCCGCGAATCGTTCGCCTTTCGGTTCCTTTGATCTCATCTCTCGTCTCTCGCGACTCGGAGTCGGAGTCGGAAACGCCCCCAACCGCTACTCACATCTTGTCTTCTCACTTTACCATGGCCGGCTCTGCCCCAGACGTTAGCTCACTAGCGGCCATCCGCTGCCTGCCGCCGGGGCTGCAACTATCGGCGCACTTCGATAACCACTGGACGGATTCGGGCCTCTACGTCCGCGAGGGTCGCGGCGGCCTTTACTGCTGCGGGCGTGTCCTCACCACAACGCTCGACGATTTCCTCGCAAACACGATCACGCGCGCCGCGTTCCTGGCCAACCTCGAGGTCAAATACGGGTTCGCAACCGACTTTGAGAAGCGGAGGAGGGCGTATGCGAGGTGCGAGGAGGGGGACTGGACGCACCTGTGGTTTTGGGTGTTTTACACGGAATATCGTGTAGTGGCCGGTGAGTTTTGCGGTTATTCCTCGCGTTCGACGCCGAAACTGAGCCCGTTGCGCAGAACGCATCAACCACCTGCTGTTCCTGGACGACGGCGCCCCTCGCGTTCGCCGTCAGTGCGATGGGTGCCTTGTGGAGCACCGCGAATTTTGGCGCTATGCAGACGTCGGAGATTTTGGCCGGTTGTTGACTCAGGGCGAGCTTGTTCTGGCTGCTCTAGGCGACGTGAACGCGGAGCGGTGAGTTTTTTTCCTTTACCTATTCGTCTGTACTGATTAATGTAACGTGCAGGGAGGACCTTGAAGACTTCGATGTGGCGTTTCCACCTGCTTGAGATAAATTGGTTAGGGTATATATACAACGTACTTGCTCTGTTCTGCTCTGGGTAGTGGACCTTACCCTATGTAACTGCCGTGATGTATGGCTCTTAGCTGTTAGTAGTACGTTACCTATCTACGTAGCAGACTTAGTATACAGTGCGAGAGGCCGCACGCGGGAGAGATTGTCTTCTGGGGACCACTGACATTTATTTTCCTGCAGATGCGCAATGTTGCTTCGGAATGTGTTCAAAGTGGACGGGTGCGTCAAATTTAGCTGTGATTTCATTCAAGCTAAATACACTGAATCGATAACATTGGAATGTTCCGCGTCGAGTTCAAACGTCGGGGAGGTTAATGTGCACTAACCCCCGATGGCCAATCATGTATATTCGTCTTACCTTGCTTTGGCTCATTACTGACTTCCTTCACAGATTTCGTTCAATTATATCCCGCTGGCGAACCGTGCGCTCAACTAGTTCATTCAGATCTTTACTTCCCGACCCGACCTCGGATACACGGCGCAGAACGCGGAGACTAGGTTCGACTCGAGTCGAGGGAGAGCAGGTGCGTTCATTTGACTCCGATACATTCACTATGACTGATTATTTGCCAAGTCCAGATGGCATTTGTACGCACTGGGACTTCAAAGTATTGAGAGTGAATCTAAACCGGGTGCGTTACGTTCATGGTCTCGTCTGACAATGTACCTTTTGTAATTTCGTTATGCGTGGAAGTAGCGTTGAAATGATGTGCTTGGTTTTTCTTTTGGGACTGAGCGGACAGTAGGCCAATGTCAGTAGGGATGTATGGAAGGCAATTAAGCTTGTCCATCCATGAGAAAATGGAGTTCTGTTGAGTAACGAAATAATTGAACTTGTTGTGTTCGTGAAATTGTTTATCTTCTTAGATAAGACAAGATAAGATAAGGATATACCAAATTGGGATGCGAGGAGTAGTAGGCCGAAAAGGGAAAACTGCCTAGTTAGGACGCGAGCGTTAGTAGTGCCAAAAAGGATGGAGATGATGATTTGTGGGTATGTAAAGAGAATGTATTATATGGTAAGTCGTAGACTTGTGAGTAGCTAAAGTTTGGTGGTGTTGCAGGGAGGTCGTGCTCTCAGGACTCGGAGAGCTTCCGCTATGGGGCTTATCTGCAGTCAACCGCAACGAATTGCGTGTTGACTCTGGTCCGCGGGTGTTGGAACAAGAGCTCGATGAATATATGAGCCTCTTGCAGACCAAGTACAACGAAGGAACGGACCTAGATAGAGTTCACGCACCGGTTAGCGATCGGGGCAATGAATGGACCGCGGCTACAAACAAGACGGCAGCCAGAGTGGAGGGCGTGAATGAATTAAACAAGCTGTTTAATAAACTCACCGTTAAACCCGAGTACTAGTACTTCCCGGATTGGTTTTGGACCGACACGAGACCTCTACAATCTCTCAGACGGCACCTGAACTGCCGGATATCCCATTTCTAGACCTAGCAATCATGGCAGAAATAATTCAGGATTTGAGTGATGACGAGGATATTGCCAAGCTTCTCGCAGATTATGACTCACCGGCAACCGAAGACGCCCAAATGCAACAGGCAATCTTCGAATGCTTGAAGGACCCGAAGGCGAAATGCCTGGGTGCGGAACGGAGGGCGGGACCTTCAAAGTTGAAACTAGGTGCAGTGATTGTAGAAGTCGCCGAGGACGGTCAAGAAATTCCTGGCTCACCTGAACATATAAAGCGGGTAGGGCCGACGAGCGGCAAAGCCCGCTACCTGAGGGAAGAAGGTTCAACTTGAAATTCTTTTGATGAAAGCCCTCCCAGAATCTCTCATCGCGGCCCAAAGCTCGCTCGGTCGACGCTAGCGCGTCGACCAGTTCGCATTGGGCCGCACACAAGCCGCACAATTAAATTTTCGAGTCGGCGTCCAGTCTAATCAGCCATGTGTACAATATACGGAGCTCTGTGAAGTCTTCTACAGTTTCAACGTTTCAACACTGGACTGTGAATCCTTAACTCTGGAATGTCCAGTTTGGAATCAAGAAGCGATATGGCTCATGGTCCGAGATTTCGGTTCGACCGCTTGCATGTACGCGCCGCAACTTGCCAAGACCAAGGGCGACGGGGATGAGTCGGTGGGCTGCAATACTCGAGGCCGCATTTTGTGGGGAGAGCTGAGGTGATGAATGAGCTACGCTGCTGTGAGATCTTAACAACTGACCTGGTCATCGAGATCAGAGGCGGAGTAGCAGCGGCGTCACTGACCTCCACAATCAGCCAAGGAAGCCAAAGCGGTTACACTACGCACCCACCCATTTCCAATGCGTCGACGGTCGGCGTTATTGCTTCTTCTTATTACTTCTTCGTACGGCGGCGCAGGAGGAAGCTGTTGCATCCACGCGAGCGGAAGGGTAGACTAATCTCCCTCGATTGTGAATCTGTAGACAATTGTGAGAATGGACACTTGAGTGAAGACACTCACGCACCAGCGATGTTGGGACCATCTTCAACGTGGACCTTCTGAAGATCACACGCGCAGACCGGGGGGGTTATTATACTCGTGTGGTCCGATACGTGCGATGTCTCGAACGAATGAATTAATGAAGCTTACCAATGGGACAATCTGGGGACAATTGTATGGTTCTGTCGGAAGGATTCGAGGCGTTTGAAATAACAGATGAGAGGGAATGAGTGTATGATGGGGGTGGTGAGTCGGTATAAGGGACATCTATATTGACAAGTTGTCAGGTTCTGTAAAACCAATGAAAACTTCACGCACCTATAGTCTGATATTGGCATTCACGGTGTGCAAGATCCCCCCCTAAAATCCTGCAAAGGGAAGGGAGCGTCAGCGTTGCCGATACACGCTCCGCCTACGGAACGGCGTCGACTAAGCACCCTCTATCCACCTTCGTATTCGCTCGGATGGAGACCTCCGTCCGCGCGAAGTGTATCCTCCGCATGTGAAAAACCCGTCGCCACAGCAGCGCGCACTGGGGGCGGGCATCCTGCACCGCAGGTTCGCGCGCTCGAGCACGGCAGTACGGTGGGGCGGAACGGCCGCTACATCATCTCCTGCATACGGCAGTGGAGGACGAAGCTGCAGCCCTCAGTGCGCACGTCGTTCTGTCAAGGAGGCCAAGCCCGTGCCGCCCACGCCACGGGTTGTTGAGCGCATGGCACGAAGCCGCGCATCTACTGGAGAATGTCGAACGGGGAGAAGTACAGGTGTACGCGCGCGACCCGAGGACGGAATGCCGGAAACATGAAGTAACTCGAGGTGAAGATCGCCTGGCGGACTCCAGCACTCAGCACAGTGGTGTGGATCACGAGGGACGGTGCGCGTCGTCTAGACGAAAGGCAGCGGTATAGACTGCATCCCGAACGGGGCGGGCGTGCAGCATGTGAGAGGTGGATGTGGTGGGCGTAGCGGTCGACATTCGCTACAGGTGAGGTTCGGGTAGGGCGCGGCGGAGACGCTGAAGGCCATCAGGCGGGGGGAAAAGTGGGTTTACCGATCGATCAGCTGGGTTGTTATCTGCCGTGTGGCTGTGTGTTATCTGCCATCCCTTTATTTCTCAACCATTGGTGCTTGTAAAAGTAAGAAAATATTTCAGAGGCCATGTAAAAGAATTTGGATTGATACTGTCTACTCAGATTTGCGGAGGAGACAACGGGAATGGAGGAATTCACGGATGGCAGATAACATTGTGACATGGCAGATAACATGTCACCGTCAGGTGCCTGATGTGACACCATCACTCCGAGCCAACGGACTCCGGAAAAAAAGACGTTTTGGGTCGCCCAAAAACGTTACTGATACTTTCAGTATCAGGAGCGGAAGGCCGGCCCGGCCCGTCCCGCTGATCCGACCCTGATACTTTAAGTTTCAGTAACGTTTTCAGGAGCGCCAAAACTTCTTTTTTTCCGGAGTGTTTACCGATCGATCAGCTGGGTTGTTATCTGCCATGTGGCTGTGTGTTATCTGCCATCCCTTTATTTCTCGACCATTGGTGTTTGTAAAAGTAGGAAAATATTTCAGAGGCCATTTAAAAGAATTTGGATTGATACTGTCTACTCAGATTTACGGAGGAGACAACGGGAATGGAGGAATTCACGGATGGCAGATAACATTGTGACATGGCAGATAACATGTCACCGTCAGGTGCCTGATGTGACACCATCACTCCGAGCCAACGGACCCCGCTTTACCGATCGATCAGCTGGGTTGTTATCTGCCATGTGGCTGTGTGTTATCTGCCATCCCTTTATTTCTCGACCATTGGTGTTTGTAAAAGTAGGAAAATATTTCAGAGGCCATTTAAAAGAATTTGGATTGATACTGTCTACTCAGATTTACGGAGGAGACAACGGGAATGGAGGAATTCACGGATGGCAGATAACATTGTGACATGGCAGATAACATGTCACCGTCAGGTGCCTGATGTGACACCATCACTCGGACCCCGCTTTACCGATCGATCAGCTGGGTTGTTATCTGCCATGTGGCTGTGTGTTATCTGCCATCCCTTTATTTCTCGACCATTGGTGTTTGTAAAAGTAAGAAAATATTTCAGCGGCCATTTAAAGGAATTTGGATTGAGACTGTCTACTCAGATTTACGGAGGAGACAACGGGAATGGAGGAATTCACCGATGGCAGATAACATTGTGACATGGCAGATAACATGTCACCGTCAGGTGCCTGATGTGACACCATGACTCCGAGCAAACGGACCCGCGACTCACCACTTGCTCACCACTCCCATCTAAACCCCCCCTGGACCTGGCGGAAAGACCGTCGCTAGTAAACTTTGGCATTTGCTGTCTTTGTCCTTTACAATTACGCAGCAAGCCGACCCCATTTGGTAGCGGACCGCGATCTCATGCTCCCTCGTAAACGCGGTCGTCCGGAAGGTCGCAAGGATGGGGAACGTCCAGAAGGAGCTCCTGTGAGGGGCCGTCCAAGAATGAACAGAGTACCAGGTATTTTTTGACCCAAACAACTCGTACCTTATACAGACTTATTTGCCGAATGTCTACTCAGATGTAGACAACGACGCGGACAACGAGGAAAGCGAGTCAGACGTCAACCCTGGAGGCTCTATGGGTCCAATGGAAGACTTTGACGCGTCGTTTGACGCGTTCACGGAGGATGATTGGCGGGATTTTGACCAAGCCACAATTGATGGTGGTAAGCTGTCTCTATGTTCGTCAACGTTGCCAAACTAAGATTTTCTCTCAGAGATGAACCAGCCAGCAGCTACTAATCCAACGGGAGCTTCATTCGAGCAACTCCGTGAAGCTAAAAAACGATCACAGTCCAGTGCGTATGGCTTCAATGAATCCTTGTATAAGAACTCACCACCATATAAAAGCCCCATTTTTTACAACAAACTATACATTGGACAAGTACGACTCGGACACCGAGACCGATGTTGGTCTCGGTTCGCAGTGCGACGACGATAATCCGGTCACCGTGTCGGGAAATGCCGGTACAAGCAAGGATTTGTCAAAAGGTACGAACTCGAAAATGGTCTCCACAACTGATGGCTGAATTGGGACATGCAGCCTGGTTTACGAAGCCAAAATTCATGCCAACATGGCTTTATGAATATTTTCGCGACACAATACAACCACTCATCTCCAAGAAAGAGGGCCGAAAACGAGCACAACCGGCTTCATTCACTTCCAGAAAATCCTATGCGCCTCCCTCATTCTGGATCCACCCGCCGGAGCCCGTATTCTATCTGTCGCGGTACCGTTTCCGCCCAGCGGTGTTTTACCGCCCACGTGTATTCCTTTGGCTGCCACATTTCTTTGTCGATAAACTCTGCTGCCCTGACTGCGGGAAACCACTTGAAAAAAATGGTGCTCTCTCGCCGCGACGGATAACTGACATGGAAGACTCCTTCTACATTGTTTCTTGGGCGTACTACTGCCGCAAAGGGTGTCGCTCACACTTCCACGGTTGGAGTCACAAAATTCTAGACTCCCTCCCAGCATATCTCCGACTCGCTTTCCCCGCAACCCTTTCACGCGAGGCTGGGCTCTCCCGTAATGTCCTGACCCTGCTTCGCGTCGGGAATCAGCACAAGATGGGCCCGAGTGGTGTCCGTTCCCTTTTGTGCGAAAATCACACACTGCGGTTCAGTATTCTCCAGGCGCAATATCTCGAAGCTGCATTTGAAAACGTGCGCGGACGCTCCACGCGGGAGCTAAACCAGGTTCAATCCAGCCTGCACGACTATCTTCCGGACCAAATTCCAGGCTTCGGCGACTTTGGCGACTCTACTGGTTATGCCGGCTTCATTCCGAGCGAGAGATACCTCTCCGCCATGCTTAACCGAGCCATCGAGGCTGACGAAGCGGACGCAAACCAGCACACTGCGTGCCTGGAGCCCGATGAATTGGCCATCGACGATTCACACAAGGTATGTACCACCAGTATCATTTTATCTCGGCGCCATCGTGCTAATTGTACATAGGTCAATAAGCACATCGCAAAGGTTGATGGAGTCCCTGTTTTCAATGCGTTGTGGACCTGCATGACTTCGCGCTATATTCGCGCACAAGTCTTGACCTTGACCAAGAGCCATGAAGAACGCTATGGTCCTCTTCGGGGGGTGGCTCAATCGGCTAAAAAATATGGTTTCAACGAGCCAGCTGTGGTATTTTCCGATGATCCTGTAAAGGTTCGTGATTTTCTATGGCTTTTGTAACTTCACGTAATAGACGAGCAGGATAAACCACTCCTGATTGCGGCTTTTTCGTCACTCGCTGAAAATTTGACTCCTATGGCTGCGGCGTACGGACTGGAGTTACTTGATCTCCCTGTCAGTGTCTCGATCCAGGTGCTCGGTACACCTACCTTAGTAGAGGCCATGTTGTCTTCAATGATGACAATCATCGATGACTCGGAGGGCCATCTCTGCGTCAGCCTGGATGCGGAATGGAACATTTCACGACGAATTGGGGTTTCAGTGATCCAACTTGCACCACACTCTGATCCAGATTCCATATTTATTATCCCTGTATGCTATTTGTTCTGTCTCTGACGTTTGACTGACCAGCAGATAGCTCCATAAATTTGACCGGCTTCCGGCGTCCCTCCTCCGACTCTTGGTTTCGAACCGAGTTTTTAAAATCGGAAATTCCATCAAAGCCGATTTGACTCGACTAAAAACACAATTTCCCCAGCTCAGTGATCAGTCCACCTTCAATGTTATTGATCTCAAAGACTATTCACGGGAACGGGGAGTTATCGGGCGCAAAGAGTCAGGATCTCTTGACGACCTTGCGGAGAAGATCCTCAATGTTTATCTGCCGAAGGATGATTCGGTTCGAAAAGCCGAAGAGTGGGAGACAAATCCACTACCCCTGCCTCTCCTTCGATATGCTGCGCTCGACGTGTATGCCTCCCGACTCATTTTTGAGCAGGTCACGAAGCTTGCCCCACTTGATTGGGTCCGCCATGACTCACCGGCTGGATCTCGTGTCGCATTGCTTGTACACGAGGGCGGCGAGGTCGCAGCATATGGCAAGATTTCAAACTCGCAACCCTCGACATTGTCAAAAATTCGTGTCAAGACTCAGGCCAATTCACGCATTGTGGTCGATATCGATGTTGTACTTATCCCGACTGCGGCTGCTGTCCTGCATCTCCTACCTGAGGCCAAGGGAACTCCCCGACGACTTTCAACGAAGTCGGGCGCATATACTCTCGCTCAGCTCAAAATGTCAGCTTCTGCGGCAATTTTCCAAGTTGTTACCCCAATTTCGCTCCTTGTTTTTGATCACACGGGCGTTGTATGTTATCTCGTTTATCTCTCGGTTATCCCACAGCCTTATTTAAGTCCTGCAGGGGGCTACAAAATTGAACTCAGATATCAACGAATCACCAGGCCCGGCTGATTTATGTCCTTTGTACTCCGATGCACCGTCTGATTCTGAATCGGATGAAGAGGCGGATGTAGGCCCCGAGACTATGGCAGATTCAGAGGGAGATCAGGCAGCAAATACGTCAACGGTCGATTTGCGGATGCTCGAGGCACAGAACCAAGCGGATGGGGCGCAGAACAGAGGTACGCATATTTCTTCACCTCTTTCTATTTCCTCAGGAACTCACCAAAAGCAGGTACAAAGCGGCGCCGCAACTCGACGCACGGGTCCGATACTTCTGGCGTCGAAGATGATCTTCTCAGCAAACTTCGAAAAATTGTTGACAACCCGGAAGACACCGACAGAGTATACAGTCACATTTTGAAAGACATCTTTCATGCATTTCACATGATCCCCATTTCTGGCACTCACGGACTTCGAGCAGCCTTTCTGCACACTCTGCACGATCATCTCATGCAATGGGACCCGGTTGCGCGCAGTAAGGTTGATGCCGTCTGTCGCAGGGTGTATGGCATCACATTCGATGTTATGCTCGCCCGCAATCCTCGATATATTCAGCAACGGACCCCGCGGTACATCCCATCTCCGAACGTACTTGTTCCCATGATTCAACACATCTATGATGTCTTCGGCAATGCTCTTGACGCGGAAACACAACAGCCGCTTTTTGGCAAAAATGCCTGGCCAAAAGCGCACGCTGTCCTCGAGCTTGCTCGCCAGGGGTACCTGTCGGATATCCCCGGTGTTGCGATGTACGAGAAAGTAGGGGTGGATGAAAACGGGTTGGACAAATTTACTTGCCATCGCGGCACGAACAAGCTCGAAGGTGGCCCGCAGGGGGATATATACCGGAAATTCGGAGCATTACATGGTAACGTTTCGCATGGACTGTTTCGATCTATCTGCTGACTGAAATAATACAGCCGGACCTCGTCTAACTGTCAACTCTTTGACGGATCACCGTACAGGTCACAATTTGCAGGTGCGGAACAATGATTGATTGACGCTGCCTTCCTAATAGTTTTGTCAGGCCTTTGCGAAACATGTCTTCGGTGTCGACTGGGATTATCATCATTCACTTGGTCTTATCAACCGAGTCTCTTTCCTCCTCAATTACCTTTCCGGCACTGTGGATGGTGCAAGCTCATATTCGGAGTGGATCAATGGTGACTTATATGAGCGCACTCACGAGAAGTTTGGGATTGCCCCGGTCCCAGGTCAGCATTCTTATTCGTCCACTCATCGCAGACCATCTAATTCTAGTGTCAGAAACCTTACGGGTGCGCCTGTCGATGGAGCCTTATAATGAAACTGCAGCAACCTTGTTCAAATTGAATCGCAGCGATGACTGGCTTCGACGCAGACAGGGCCTAGCACTCCCAGTTCAACCCCCAACAACTCCCGAAGCTCGGAAATATTTCTTCACCAAATTGCAAGCCTACGCTGGACAGGCAAGTGCGAACGGCAGGGGCAAAATTAACTATGAAGAGTTCGCACGGGAGTGGAATCAGAGCGCAGATGGAAAGTACCGCTCCTATATCACAACCGAACTTCTAGTGGCATACGTGAAGACATGGCAGAAGAACAGCAACATTCGCGCATCACAGGAGTTAATTGCGGAGAAGCTAACTCTGGTCCGGCAGACTCGTGAAATCTTCATGGCACCAACCCTTCCATTTCCCGCATTCGTCGCTGCAAATGACTTTGCATCGTCCATTCAGCCTTCTCAAGGCGTACTCGGTCTGGATATTGCTGAACGAATCCCGGCGTCGCTTTCAACCGACTCTTCTGTATTGGGGTCACTTCCCGTTTACAGATCTCCCGTTCTTCCGGCCGTGGCGTGGCAGTCAACTCTTGCAAGCACAACAGTATCTACTGCTCATGATCCACAGCCCGAGTCTCCAGAACCACCTGCCTCAAGTACAGACATTCTGCTCGTGGAGCCCGCGGTTTCCTTTGAGTCCTCATTTGATGCGCTCCAGCACCCGTGAGCATACAAATATAAAATCGACTTCTGTAGATCGAGTTGACAATTTTGCAGACTGGGTTCTGAAGCTGAACCCCAACTCGCGGCTGCAGCTATGCCTCCTGAGTCCAGTGTTGAGGAGGAGTACGTGTTAACTTTCTCCGCCCCAATTTGGTAATTCAATTTATGTCAGAACTGGTCCGCCAGATAAACGGCGTCGGGTTGTCCCTACCGAGTCGCGACAGCGCGAAAGCATTCGCACATGCCGTCGTTGCCGGCAGCCAACTTGCGCGGGGAACAGTAACATCTTGAATTGCACAGTGCCATGCACTGTTCCGTGCAAGAAGTGTAAGAATCTTGAGGGATGTAGAGGGGTTGATGATGGGCGGAAGTGTACATTCAAGCCTCGGTGACCGCATTAGATGATATTTTTCTACTCCATCGGAGCTCTCGGAACTCTTACCGAGTTCTTCCTTTTTCGATTTCCCCCTTTTATACCCAGTTGAATGGTCGGAAAACCGCAAAGTGCGCTGGAAGACGGGACGCGGAGACGTGGAACGAGTGCGCCACAGCACGAGGCGGCGCGGATCTCGATGGCAAGTTGTTACGGGAGCGAATCATCTCAGCGTCACGGACAAGTCCTGCCCGTGCAGAAATAGGCAGGAAGAAGCGGTCCGCAACCAGCTGGTTCTTGAGAGTCGAAACGCGTATCGAGCCTGGAATCGACAGTTTTCCAGGCCCAGAGTGTGTTCGATTGTCTTCAGGGTTGAGCGTCAAATTCAACAAGAGGAAGAAATGTTCTCCGTTAGGTGTTGGCACTTGGCTTGTCGATTCCACTCAAAAATAAAGACAAACCTCCGTTCTACACCATAATTCAGTGGTTTTCTTTCCAATTTATCATGATTTGACGTGCAAAGTCAAACGATCTGCATGGGAAGCCCCGTGTCCTAGAAATCCAACAAATCAATTCGCGAACGATAAATTGGGTGCACAGGACCTGTCTTCATCGGTAGACACGTGTCTGCCTTCACACGTGACTGCCTTCACAGGCAGACACGTGACTTGCATTGAACTACCTCGATCCCAGAAGAAATTTGTGTTGCACCAGCGTGCATTATTATGAGTAAAAGTTTTCCATAGGTTGTATTTCGCTGCGCGGGCTGTTTCAAAAACCAATGATGGGTCCCGGTCAAATGTCAAACACATTTGCCACCCGATTTGGCCCGTTCCCATTCAGTGAGCTGGTCTTGGAGATTCAAAACAAGCATCATGCAGCACGGGAACTGATGTACACTGGAGCTGCCAGTTTCTATACTCAGACTGAAGTCAAGCAATACACTTGTAGAATTTATGGATTCAGCTACCATAGTTGAACCTGGAAGAGAAAATCTAGGAAGCAAAAGTCAGCGGTGCATCGGTATCGCCGCGGTAGGACTGCGACACACCTATGCCTATCGGGATTCACCCGGGCCCCGATTTTCTTTCCGCGGTCAAGTTGCTTGATGTGAAACATGATGAATCGCCTCGCAGCAGGCTGCTGTACGCACCGAGCCTGGCAGTTTTGCGAAAAAAAGAAGGATCAGATATACTTGTGGTCCTCGACAAAGCAACACCCAGAGTAGCAATTTTATTTTGGAATGTTGACTCACAATCGTGTGGGCAGGCGGAGTTCCCTGTGTTGGAACTTGGAAGAAGCAGACCGAAACGGACTTGAGGAAGGTCGAGGCGGAGAAAATACGCGTTGACAGTGGTTGCAGCCCCGTGGCGGGCAATCTCAGCTTGAATTATCATTCGCTCTCATATGTAGGGTTGGACACGGGTCGCGGGTACACCCGCGGGTTTGTAAACCCGAGGGTTCGTACGGGTACGGGTACGGGTCGTGATTTCAGACCCGTGCCCAACCCGTGGACCCGACCCGTGTACCCGCGGGTTTTTAACATCCACCAAAATCTACGATTCTGCGAATCAAAACCGGGCAAACACCGAATTGACACCGAATGCCGCATTGACAGACTGGAACGTCGTGGAGTCGCGTGTCTTTTTCTCGCTAAATCAGTTCGTTACCTGCATGGATTTCACAAGAACTTACCAGTTTCGATCGGAGCTGGCTCTGAAAATGTAGTTGCGAGGACCTTGGCGCAATTACACCCCGTATTTTGACCAAGACTTTGTATCTCATGCTTAAAACTTGCAGTTAATCAGGCGCGTTGGACCCGCGGGTAACCCGTACGGGTTTCGGACCCGACCCGCGTACGGGTACGGTTTTCACGGGTACGGGTGCGGGTAGGCTCGAACATACCCGCGGGTGTACCCTTGTCCAACCCTATCAATGCGTCAACTGCGTATTTCGCGGAGGTCGTTCCTTCGGGGGGTGTTGGGAATATCACAATTAATCACTTCTCTTCCAATAGAACCAATGTCGTGCAGGAGCTGCAAGAATTGCAGCGGAACCTTGTATATATATTTTCCCAGGAATCCTGAACATCTGGGACATCAGCCACACACGTCATAACAGACATTTGAGACATCAGCCATACATGCCACTCCGAGCAAACGGACCTTACCGATCGATCAGCTGGGTTATCTGCCATGTGGCTGTGTGTTATCTGCCATGTGGCTGTGTGTTATCTGCCATGTGGCTGTGAGTTATCTGCCATGTGGCTGTGTGTTATCTGCCATGTGGCTGTGAGTTATCTGCCATGTGGCTGTGTGTTATCTGCCATGTGGCTGTGAGTTATCTGCCATGTGGCTGTGTGTTATCTGCCATGTGGCTGTGTGTTATCTGCCATCCATGTGTGTTCTATATTCGTTTTTCTTTTAGACTGAACTTCCCATCAGCACAGCCACGGATAGGGGGGGGTCTATCCGTGGCTGTGCGGATAGGGGGGGTCTATCCGTGGCTGTGCTATCCGTGGCCAGATATATATATCCGTGCAGCTGTTCTGTTTTTTTTTTCTTCTTGTAGACTGAACTTCCCATCAGCACAGCCACGGATAGGGGGGGTCTATCCGTGGCTGTGTTATCCGTGGCTGTGCGGATAGGGGGGGTCTATCCGTGGCTGTGCTATCCGTGGCCAGATATATATATCCGTGCAGCTGTTCTGTTTCTTCTTCTTTTAAACTGAACTTGCTATCAGCACAGCCACGGATAGGGGGGGTCTATCCGTGGCTGTGCGGATAGGGGGGGTCTATCCGTGGCTGTACCCCCCCTATCCGTGGCTGTGTTATCCGTGGCCAGATATATATATATATATCCGTGGAGCTGTTCTATATTTTTTTCTTTTAGACTGAACTTCCCATCAGCACAGCCACGGATAGGGGGGGTCTATCCGTGGCTGTGTTATCCGTGGCTGTGCGGATAGGGGGGGTCTATCCGTGGCTGTGCTATCAGCATCACATCAATATATTTCTTTATGCCATTTTTTTTTTCGGTGGTAGTGGTTTGGGGGGGGGGGGGGGGGGGGTCACAGCCACCATCAGCCATCAGCACAGCCACGGATAGGGGGGCTATCCGTGGAATTAGAATAATAGGACTATCGCGGCTGCGTCGGAAGTCGCGGCTGCGTCGTACATAGCCGGAACATCCATATACGGTAATAGCTCAAGACATAGCCACGTTTTGACCCTCAAAACGTCGGGGCATACAGATAGGACTATCGCGGCTGCGTCGGAAGTCGCGGCTGCGTCGTGCATAGCCGGATGTCCAAATACGGTAATAGCACTAGACATAGCCACGTTTTGACCCTCAAAACGTCGGGGCATACAGATAGGTCTTTAGCGGGTAGAGGCCTTAAAGTCGCGGAAATTTAGCCGACGCGAAAACGGCTCGGGTCGACCTTTCCGCAGGTGGGCCCTGGATCCAGGGCCCGCGATCAGAAACATAGCCGGATATGGAAACGATGCCCGCGGTCGCCCCACGCACGAAGTAGCAAATCAACCGTGCGAGGTAACCTGGCAGTTGCCTTTGAGAAAACACTCGGGGGGATGCTCCCGACCCTGGGGATGTCAAATCGATTCGCCATCATTGCCCGCGGTGCCGCGGTACCAAGTCCCCCGCCCGCAACCAAGCCGGATATGGAAACGATGCCCGCGGTCGCCCCACGCACGAAGTAGCAAATCAACCGTGCGAGGTAACCTGGCAGTTGCCTTTGAGAAAACACTCGGGGGGATGCTCCCGACCCTGGGGATGTCAAATCGATTCGCCATCATTGCCCGCGGTGCCGCGGTACCAAGTCCCCCGCCCGCAACCAAGCCGGATATGGAAACGATGCCCGCGGTCGCCCCACGCACGAAGTGGACTTTAGAATATGGAAGAGGGGGTTGAATCCTCCCTCTGATGACCGGACTCGGCACCACGGGCGATGCGCACAAGGCCCCGGGGGGAGAACCGGTGTTAGCACCCGCGGGCCCGTAGCAAATCAACCGTGCGAGGTAACCTGGCAGTTGCCTTTGAGAAAACACTCGGGGGGATGCTCCCGACCCTGGGGATGTCAAATCGATTCGCCATCATTGCCCGCGGTGCCGCGGTACCAAGTCCCCCGCCCGCAACCAAGAACGATGCCGGTGAAGACCCGGCCCTAAAGTACACTACAAGCAACTCCTTCCATGTCTCTCTAACGACCCGGCCCTTAAGCTTCACTACAAGTAAAGCACACCACTCTTGAAGCCCGGACGTTTATTCGCTCTTCCTTGTTGCATGCATGCACTAGGCCCCCAAGACCAATAGAGTCCGGCCCTAAACTGCATGCATGGGAGAGGAAAGAGAGAAAAAAAACCTGATGAGATGTAAAGACATCCGGGATGCATAGCGACATCCCATAGCCAACGTCACTGAGCATCGTACCCACACTTGCAGTTCCTGAAGACGAGGGGATCGGACCCAAGCCCACTGGCGACGGACCTTGCAAGCATAAGCACAACACCAGTGACAAGCTGTTAGGACCGGGGTGGACATCACAAGGCGCTTACCCTCGTCCTCGCCGCAGCCGCCAGGATGCAGTTCGTTGAACAAGAGCAAGACTCCAAGTGCGCCACCTTACGATTCCCCAAGTCAATAATTTTAGTGTGTGTATTCCAAACCCGAGACCGAAACCTGTTGATGTTCTTGAGGGGGTGTGTAATAGGCATACTAGGCGAGGCAATGAAGCCCTGCTTTTCAACCCATTGATAGGCCTGCTCCAACACCGATCGTAGTCAAACAACCGGTGCATGTGTGTGTGGGGACTCGAAACGAGAAGTGTTTCAAAGACCTGACGCTAGGGTGGGACACTACTAGGGCGCGCAATTTTTTATGACTCGGGTGCACTTGTTGTAACCGGCGTTGCACCCAAAGTCTTTAGAGCGGTCCCTGTCTTGTAGGCCGAGGCACAGCTGGAACTAGGACCACCGAGGCAAAGCTCAAAGGCGGATACAGAACTCAGCTTGCAGCACTACCCAACCACTGAGCACGCTCGAAGTGGATACAGGCCTGGCTGGCACTACCTAACGATCTCCTACTACTCTCCCCATTCCTCCTCCTTGTTAAAGGGAACTTGTGCCCCGAGGTCCATATTGGTCCAAAACGGGGAAAACCGTGAAAAGTACTGTCCACAAATTCGCGAACGAAATTCTTTCGAACTTGGCCTGCCAAAATATTTCTTTTTCAAGTGCATGTCAAAGGATGTGCTGTGCCCTTGCCATGTACACACAGACCAAGTGTATCTCACCCCAATAAGGCCACCGAAGTAAGGTGTTGCACACAATCCGATGCATTGCCCCTTACACCCGGCCAAGGTTGAGCGGAATCTGAAGGGCTACAAGACTCTGCTAAGGTGCTTTGTGATACGATAGACCGTTGGACCACAAATCACAAAATACACGACCGGAGCCGGCGGTGAGAAAATGCAAGACCCTCATGTATAGGTCTATCCGACCCCGTTTCTTCAAGGCGAATCCGTAAGATGAAGGAATCAAGTCTATCAGAGTGCCCGCTTGTGCAAAGGGAAGTCTGCGCTGCAACCCTAGTCGATCACCGGCCCTGAAGCGATCTGGCGAGGGTTAGGTGGGTTGAGGCTGATGTCAAACCGGCCCTGAAGCGATCTGGCTAGGGTTAAATGCAACAACACTTCATACTTACTTACTACTTACCAGTCTCAATATCGTAGCTTGACTTCGGCACTACTTACGAAGCCTCAATAATAATCTCTTACGCCATAGCTTCATTCGTATTCTTTGAATCTTCACTAGTCCGATTGAATTCTAATTCTAATCCAATCCAATCCAATTCATTAATCTTCTTCTTCATTGCTCCCCACCCGTCTTTTCCCCAAGCCTCCCCTGAACTCCCCATCCCCCCGCCTCAGATCCGCTCGCCGCACACGCACATGCAGCGTCGGATCCAAAGCAAAGAGCATTGGAGCCCGTCCCTTGTCACTCAAGCCTCCGCGGGTTGATGGAGACTCAAGGCGCAGACAGCCAGGCACTTATTGTTACGTATAAGCACCTTCCGCCCGCAAGCTCCAATAGCAGCCCAAGGGGAGACTGCTACCGGAGGTCTTTCAGTTCTGCTAACCAACATCCGTTAATCCCACATCTGCTTCCCCTTCATTGTCCTTCCCCATGTAATAGGTATCCTAAGCATTCACATCCCCACCGCTCCAAAACGGGGAAAACCGTGAAAACCGCTGTCCACAAATTTGCGAACGAAATTCTTTCGGTTTTCCTCTGCCAAAAAAATGCGAACCAAGTGGAAATATGTTAGATATGCTATCAACATGTTATCTGCAAGTCCTATTCAACGTCAATAATGGCTTTGAGGCAGGCAATCTGGTCGCACTCGGTACCAGATTACATGAACAAAGGGCTGCGGGTATGAAATAAAATGTATGCGACATCCCATATCATCGGGACAGTCCAAGCCAACATTTTACAAGTCACAGACCATTATTATTGCCAGCCATCATCACCGTATTCCTTATCAAATCGTTTCCGGGGATTATATCGAGGGAGCCAATGACCGTGGGAATGTATTGATGTATTATATGGTTCTGCTCGGATTTTCACGTACATTAAGGATCTGATTACGTGCAAAGGTCTATACCCACCCGCTGCCTTGCAAGACCTTTCTCCATCTTTGGCGATTCGTTAATAACCCGCGTGGCCATAGCGCAAGTACCGGTGCTGCTGGCCTATGTCATCCTATTATGAATCTGACCCTTTTTTTTGCGTAGAGAATTGTCCTGTATTTTCCCAGACCGATATCCGACCTCCCGCACTTGTATTCATTTATTCGTCATTTATTGGGATAGCGGTGGGGGAGCCAAGGGCCGTGGGAATATAGGATTGTAATATGCCATTTTGTTCGGAATTTCACGTACGTTAAGGATCTGTGTATCACAACCGGCCATCGTCGAGCAGTACAGTCCTATTCCTAATACATTCACCAATATCGGCAATACCGGTGATGAGCCGTGGGGTGGTATTGGGTAGGCGGACCCCAAAGTCCCTATATGACCTGAACCGGTCTTTTTAGCCCTGAATTACCACGATTTTTCCAGATTTATATTGCCACTCCTCGCGGAGTTATTCCGACTTTGCGCATCAGAAATTGCCTTTTATGGATACATAGTTACCCTTTATGGTAATTGATGTTTGGGGAGTTGGAACCTTCGAAAAGGTCCGAATCACTTGTAGTTTCATACTGCAGGTTGAATCAAGGCAAACGATGCATCCACTGACTTGTTATGCTGTGCGGGGCACACCGAAGTTATCGGGGAATCCCCTGGAAAGCGCTGCGGGGCTGATTTTTTTGTGAAGGAGCAGCAGCTCGAATCGGGCGGAGCAACGGAAAGGAATCGCATAGCAGAGTGCAGGGAATGCCTACAAAAAAAATGAGGCCAAACGGATAACAACTCGCAGAGGTACGATTATCTGCAGCGCGCTCCGAGCTCGGAGTGCCGGTCCAGTTGGCCCGGAGTCACGAAATACCGGCTATCTGCTGAGCCAAAACTTAAAATGAAGCTGTGATCATAAAAATAAGTTTGATCCACTAAAATGAGGAGGGAGAGGGGTGGTATTGACCTAGCGAGCATCATGATATTTGAAAAGGTGCTTTGGGGTCGGAGTCCAAGTGGATAACGATGGCTGTTCTGGGCCTTAGAATATACTAGGGTTGTACTGATTCGGTAGTTCAACTATATTCCGGCCGAGTCACCGTATACCGAAGCTAATAGACCGGCCAAGTCCATATACCACCGGAGTCAAGACCGCGCTGCGGTATTGCACACGGTGAGTTCAACTCACATATCCTGCATGCTACTCCACCGCACTTGAACACTTGTAGCGCACAAAGTCATTCCAACTCAATCGGATATCCACCGAGTTGAAATATCTTACGTCCTGCGTGGGCGGGTGACAGCACGCACCAAAAATCTCACACGCACCGCTATTCAATGTCAATTAACACCTCTGCGCCTTCCTGATGCTCTACGGGTGACTTCGAGTCAAGCCGATTCGGTAGCTCAACTGCATTCCGACCAAGTCACCGCTGCGCGGATGTGCGCAGCTGAGTTCATTTAATTCAAGATACATTCAATTCACCTCCTTTGAACACTTCTTTGATCTATCTGACTCCGGCGGTGAGCCCGCCCACTCAATCGCTCACCGCGCCGCCAATTTTCCACCGCCAAGTCCAACCGTCGATCCGATCGCCTCCGCGCCACGCAAATTCTGATCCGCAGCGGTCAGTTGCACCCTCTCGCATCTCCCGTCGGATAGCCTCTGGGAATATCCCACCGCCATTGCGAAACACAAGTCGTGAATGACTCGGGAACCAATCCGGGTTATCTGCGAGAGAGTCGGAGCGAGATAACAACTGAATGCACTCAGAATCGCAAGTCCCGGCTACAAAAGCTAATGGATTCACCAAGTCAACAGAGCCGAAGCTGATAAATCGAACACAAGTCGATATACCACCGGAGTCAATACCGCACTGCGGTAGTGCAGACAGTGAGCCCAAAACAGCAAACTCCTTTTCCCGCACTGCTCCACTGCACTTGAACAGATGCAAAGTCAGTGCAACCCAATCGGATACCCACCGAGTTGAAATGTCTCTCATTCTGCGGGTGATGCATTTGAGCTGAATTCACTCAGATCGCAAGCCCCAGCCACGGAAGCTAACGAATCGACCAAGTCGATATAGCCGAAGCAAATGAATTCCGCCAAGTCTATATAATACCGCGGTGCGATTTCGCACGCAATGAGTTGAGTTCAGAGCAGCAAACTCCTTATCCCACACGCTCCACTGCAGATGCAAAGCCATCCCAACTCAATCGGATATCCACCGAGTCGAAATATCCTACGCCCTGCATGTGCCGGTGACAAGACACACTGAGATTCTCACAATCCCTGCTATTCAATGCAAGTCGACACCTCTACGCCTTGCCAATGCTCTACCGGTGACTCCGGGTTGTACTGATTCGGTAGTTCAACTATATTCCGGCCGAGTCACCGTATACCGAAGCTAATAGACCGGCCAAGTCCATATACCACCGGAGTCAAGACCGCGCTGCGGTATTGCACACGGTGAGTTCAACTCACATATCCTGCATGCTACTCCACCGCACTTGAACACTTGTAGCGCACAAAGTCATTCCAACTCAATCGGATATCCACCGAGTTGAAATATCTTACGTCCTGCGTGGGCGGGTGACAGCACGCACCAAAAATCTCACACGCACCGCTATTCAATGTCAATTAACACCTCTGCGCCTTCCTGATGCTCTACGGGTGACTTCGAGTCAAGCCGATTCGGTAGCTCAACTGCATTCCGACCAAGTCACCGCTGCGCGGATGTGCGCAGCTGAGTTCATTTAATTCAAGATACATTCAATTCACCTCCTTTGAACACTTCTTTGATCTATCTGACTCCGGCGGTGAGCCCGCCCACTCAATCGCTCACCGCGCCGCCAATTTTCCACCGCCAAGTCCAACCGTCGATCCGATCGCCTCCGCGCCACGCAAATTCTGATCCGCAGCGGTCAGTTGCACCCTCTCGCATCTCCCGTCGGATAGCCTCTGGGAATATCCCACCGCCATTGCGAAACACAAGTCGTGAATGACTCGGGAACCAATCCGGGTTATCTGCGAGAGAGTCGGAGCGAGATAACAACTGAATGCACTCAGAATCGCAAGTCCCGGCTACAAAAGCTAATGGATTCACCAAGTCAACAGAGCCGAAGCTGATAAATCGAACACAAGTCGATATACCACCGGAGTCAATACCGCACTGCGGTAGTGCAGACAGTGAGCCCAAAACAGCAAACTCCTTTTCCCGCACTGCTCCACTGCACTTGAACAGATGCAAAGTCAGTGCAACCCAATCGGATACCCACCGAGTTGAAATGTCTCTCATTCTGCGGGTGATGCATTTGAGCTGAATTCACTCAGATCGCAAGCCCCAGCCACGGAAGCTAACGAATCGACCAAGTCGATATAGCCGAAGCAAATGAATTCCGCCAAGTCTATATAATACCGCGGTGCGATTTCGCACGCAATGAGTTGAGTTCAGAGCAGCAAACTCCTTATCCCACACGCTCCACTGCAGATGCAAAGCCATCCCAACTCAATCGGATATCCACCGAGTCGAAATATCCTACGCCCTGCATGTGCCGGTGACAAGACACACTGAGATTCTCACAATCCCTGCTATTCAATGCAAGTCGACACCTCTACGCCTTGCCAATGCTCTACCGGTGACTCCGGGTTGTACTGATTCGGTAGTTCAACTATATTCCGGCCGAGTCACCGTATACCGAAGCTAATAGACCGGCCAAGTCCATATACCACCGGAGTCAAGACCGCGCTGCGGTATTGCACACGGTGAGTTCAACTCACATATCCTGCATGCTACTCCACCGCACTTGAACACTTGTAGCGCACAAAGTCATTCCAACTCAATCGGATATCCACCGAGTTGAAATATCTTACGTCCTGCGTGGGCGGGTGACAGCACGCACCAAAAATCTCACACGCACCGCTATTCAATGTCAATTAACACCTCTGCGCCTTCCTGATGCTCTACGGGTGACTTCGAGTCAAGCCGATTCGGTAGCTCAACTGCATTCCGACCAAGTCACCGCTGCGCGGATGTGCGCAGCTGAGTTCATTTAATTCAAGATACATTCAATTCACCTCCTTTGAACACTTCTTTGATCTATCTGACTCCGGCGGTGAGCCCGCCCACTCAATCGCTCACCGCGCCGCCAATTTTCCACCGCCAAGTCCAACCGTCGATCCGATCGCCTCCGCGCCACGCAAATTCTGATTCGCAGCGGTCAGTTGCACCCTCTCGCATCTCCCGTCGGATAGCCTCTGGGAATATCCCACCGCCATTGCGAAACACAAGTCGTGAATGACTCGGGAACCAATCCGGGTTATCTGCGAGAGAGTCGGAGCGAGATAACAACTGAATGCACTCAGAATCGCAAGTCCCGGCTACAAAAGCTAATGGATTCACCAAGTCAACAGAGCCGAAGCTGATAAATCGAACACAAGTCGATATACCACCGGAGTCAATACCGCACTGCGGTAGTGCAGACAGTGAGCCCAAAACAGCAAACTCCTTTTCCCGCACTGCTCCACTGCACTTGAACAGATGCAAAGTCAGTGCAACCCAATCGGATACCCACCGAGTTGAAATGTCTCTCATTCTGCGGGTGATGCATTTGAGCTGAATTCACTCAGATCGCAAGCCCCAGCCACGGAAGCTAACGAATCGACCAAGTCGATATAGCCGAAGCAAATGAATTCCGCCAAGTCTATATAATACCGCGGTGCGATTTCGCACGCAATGAGTTGAGTTCAGAGCAGCAAACTCCTTATCCCACACGCTCCACTGCAGATGCAAAGCCATCCCAACTCAATCGGATATCCACCGAGTCGAAATATCCTACGCCCTGCATGTGCCGGTGACAAGACACACTGAGATTCTCACAATCCCTGCTATTCAATGCAAGTCGACACCTCTACGCCTTGCCAATGCTCTACCGGTGACTCCGGGTTGTACTGATTCGGTAGTTCAACTATATTCCGGCCGAGTCACCGTATACCGAAGCTAATAGACCGGCCAAGTCCATATACCACCGGAGTCAAGACCGCGCTGCGGTATTGCACACGGTGAGTTCAACTCACATATCCTGCATGCTACTCCACCGCACTTGAACACTTGTAGCGCACAAAGTCATTCCAACTCAATCGGATATCCACCGAGTTGAAATATCTTACGTCCTGCGTGGGCGGGTGACAGCACGCACCAAAAATCTCACACGCACCGCTATTCAATGTCAATTAACACCTCTGCGCCTTCCTGATGCTCTACGGGTGACTTCGAGTCAAGCCGATTCGGTAGCTCAACTGCATTCCGACCAAGTCACCGCTGCGCGGATGTGCGCAGCTGAGTTCATTTAATTCAAGATACATTCAATTCACCTCCTTTGAACACTTCTTTGATCTATCTGACTCCGGCGGTGAGCCCGCCCACTCAATCGCTCACCGCGCCGCCAATTTTCCACCGCCAAGTCCAACCGTCGATCCGATCGCCTCCGCGCCACGCAAATTCTGATCCGCAGCGGTCAGTTGCACCCTCTCGCATCTCCCGTCGGATAGCCTCTGGGAATATCCCACCGCCATTGCGAAACACAAGTCGTGAATGACTCGGGAACCAATCCGGGTTATCTGCGAGAGAGTCGGAGCGAGATAACAACTGAATGCACTCAGAATCGCAAGTCCCGGCTACAAAAGCTAATGGATTCACCAAGTCAACAGAGCCGAAGCTGATAAATCGAACACAAGTCGATATACCACCGGAGTCAATACCGCACTGCGGTAGTGCAGACAGTGAGCCCAAAACAGCAAACTCCTTTTCCCGCACTGCTCCACTGCACTTGAACAGATGCAAAGTCAGTGCAACCCAATCGGATACCCACCGAGTTGAAATGTCTCTCATTCTGCGGGTGATGCATTTGAGCTGAATTCACTCAGATCGCAAGCCCCAGCCACGGAAGCTAACGAATCGACCAAGTCGATATAGCCGAAGCAAATGAATTCCGCCAAGTCTATATAATACCGCGGTGCGATTTCGCACGCAATGAGTTGAGTTCAGAGCAGCAAACTCCTTATCCCACACGCTCCACTGCAGATGCAAAGCCATCCCAACTCAATCGGATATCCACCGAGTCGAAATATCCTACGCCCTGCATGTGCCGGTGACAAGACACACTGAGATTCTCACAATCCCTGCTATTCAATGCAAGTCGACACCTCTACGCCTTGCCAATGCTCTACCGGTGACTCCGGGTTGTACTGATTCGGTAGTTCAACTATATTCCGGCCGAGTCACCGTATACCGAAGCTAATAGACCGGCCAAGTCCATATACCACCGGAGTCAAGACCGCGCTGCGGTATTGCACACGGTGAGTTCAACTCACATATCCTGCATGCTACTCCACCGCACTTGAACACTTGTAGCGCACAAAGTCATTCCAACTCAATCGGATATCCACCGAGTTGAAATATCTTACGTCCTGCGTGGGCGGGTGACAGCACGCACCAAAAATCTCACACGCACCGCTATTCAATGTCAATTAACACCTCTGCGCCTTCCTGATGCTCTACGGGTGACTTCGAGTCAAGCCGATTCGGTAGCTCAACTGCATTCCGACCAAGTCACCGCTGCGCGGATGTGCGCAGCTGAGTTCATTTAATTCAAGATACATTCAATTCACCTCCTTTGAACACTTCTTTGATCTATCTGACTCCGGCGGTGAGCCCGCCCACTCAATCGCTCACCGCGCCGCCAATTTTCCACCGCCAAGTCCAACCGTCGATCCGATCGCCTCCGCGCCACGCAAATTCTGATTCGCAGCGGTCAGTTGCACCCTCTCGCATCTCCCGTCGGATAGCCTCTGGGAATATCCCACCGCCATTGCGAAACACAAGTCGTGAATGACTCGGGAACCAATCCGGGTTATCTGCGAGAGAGTCGGAGCGAGATAACAACTGAATGCACTCAGAATCGCAAGTCCCGGCTACAAAAGCTAATGGATTCACCAAGTCAACAGAGCCGAAGCTGATAAATCGAACACAAGTCGATATACCACCGGAGTCAATACCGCACTGCGGTAGTGCAGACAGTGAGCCCAAAACAGCAAACTCCTTTTCCCGCACTGCTCCACTGCACTTGAACAGATGCAAAGTCAGTGCAACCCAATCGGATACCCACCGAGTTGAAATGTCTCTCATTCTGCGGGTGATGCATTTGAGCTGAATTCACTCAGATCGCAAGCCCCAGCCACGGAAGCTAACGAATCGACCAAGTCGATATAGCCGAAGCAAATGAATTCCGCCAAGTCTATATAATACCGCGGTGCGATTTCGCACGCAATGAGTTGAGTTCAGAGCAGCAAACTCCTTATCCCACACGCTCCACTGCAGATGCAAAGCCATCCCAACTCAATCGGATATCCACCGAGTCGAAATATCCTACGCCCTGCATGTGCCGGTGACAAGACACACTGAGATTCTCACAATCCCTGCTATTCAATGCAAGTCGACACCTCTACGCCTTGCCAATGCTCTACCGGTGACTCCGGGTTGTACTGATTCGGTAGTTCAACTATATTCCGGCCGAGTCACCGTATACCGAAGCTAATAGACCGGCCAAGTCCATATACCACCGGAGTCAAGACCGCGCTGCGGTATTGCACACGGTGAGTTCAACTCACATATCCTGCATGCTACTCCACCGCACTTGAACACTTGTAGCGCACAAAGTCATTCCAACTCAATCGGATATCCACCGAGTTGAAATATCTTACGTCCTGCGTGGGCGGGTGACAGCACGCACCAAAAATCTCACACGCACCGCTATTCAATGTCAATTAACACCTCTGCGCCTTCCTGATGCTCTACGGGTGACTTCGAGTCAAGCCGATTCGGTAGCTCAACTGCATTCCGACCAAGTCACCGCTGCGCGGATGTGCGCAGCTGAGTTCATTTAATTCAAGATACATTCAATTCACCTCCTTTGAACACTTCTTTGATCTATCTGACTCCGGCGGTGAGCCCGCCCACTCAATCGCTCACCGCGCCGCCAATTTTCCACCGCCAAGTCCAACCGTCGATCCGATCGCCTCCGCGCCACGCAAATTCTGATCCGCAGCGGTCAGTTGCACCCTCTCGCATCTCCCGTCGGATAGCCTCTGGGAATATCCCACCGCCATTGCGAAACACAAGTCGTGAATGACTCGGGAACCAATCCGGGTTATCTGCGAGAGAGTCGGAGCGAGATAACAACTGAATGCACTCAGAATCGCAAGTCCCGGCTACAAAAGCTAATGGATTCACCAAGTCAACAGAGCCGAAGCTGATAAATCGAACACAAGTCGATATACCACCGGAGTCAATACCGCACTGCGGTAGTGCAGACAGTGAGCCCAAAACAGCAAACTCCTTTTCCCGCACTGCTCCACTGCACTTGAACAGATGCAAAGTCAGTGCAACCCAATCGGATACCCACCGAGTTGAAATGTCTCTCATTCTGCGGGTGATGCATTTGAGCTGAATTCACTCAGATCGCAAGCCCCAGCCACGGAAGCTAACGAATCGACCAAGTCGATATAGCCGAAGCAAATGAATTCCGCCAAGTCTATATAATACCGCGGTGCGATTTCGCACGCAATGAGTTGAGTTCAGAGCAGCAAACTCCTTATCCCACACGCTCCACTGCAGATGCAAAGCCATCCCAACTCAATCGGATATCCACCGAGTCGAAATATCCTACGCCCTGCATGTGCCGGTGACAAGACACACTGAGATTCTCACAATCCCTGCTATTCAATGCAAGTCGACACCTCTACGCCTTGCCAATGCTCTACCGGTGACTCCGGGTTGTACTGATTCGGTAGTTCAACTATATTCCGGCCGAGTCACCGTATACCGAAGCTAATAGACCGGCCAAGTCCATATACCACCGGAGTCAAGACCGCGCTGCGGTATTGCACACGGTGAGTTCAACTCACATATCCTGCATGCTACTCCACCGCACTTGAACACTTGTAGCGCACAAAGTCATTCCAACTCAATCGGATATCCACCGAGTTGAAATATCTTACGTCCTGCGTGGGCGGGTGACAGCACGCACCAAAAATCTCACACGCACCGCTATTCAATGTCAATTAACACCTCTGCGCCTTCCTGATGCTCTACGGGTGACTTCGAGTCAAGCCGATTCGGTAGCTCAACTGCATTCCGACCAAGTCACCGCTGCGCGGATGTGCGCAGCTGAGTTCATTTAATTCAAGATACATTCAATTCACCTCCTTTGAACACTTCTTTGATCTATCTGACTCCGGCGGTGAGCCCGCCCACTCAATCGCTCACCGCGCCGCCAATTTTCCACCGCCAAGTCCAACCGTCGATCCGATCGCCTCCGCGCCACGCAAATTCTGATTCGCAGCGGTCAGTTGCACCCTCTCGCATCTCCCGTCGGATAGCCTCTGGGAATATCCCACCGCCATTGCGAAACACAAGTCGTGAATGACTCGGGAACCAATCCGGGTTATCTGCGAGAGAGTCGGAGCGAGATAACAACTGAATGCACTCAGAATCGCAAGTCCCGGCTACAAAAGCTAATGGATTCACCAAGTCAACAGAGCCGAAGCTGATAAATCGAACACAAGTCGATATACCACCGGAGTCAATACCGCACTGCGGTAGTGCAGACAGTGAGCCCAAAACAGCAAACTCCTTTTCCCGCACTGCTCCACTGCACTTGAACAGATGCAAAGTCAGTGCAACCCAATCGGATACCCACCGAGTTGAAATGTCTCTCATTCTGCGGGTGATGCATTTGAGCTGAATTCACTCAGATCGCAAGCCCCAGCCACGGAAGCTAACGAATCGACCAAGTCGATATAGCCGAAGCAAATGAATTCCGCCAAGTCTATATAATACCGCGGTGCGATTTCGCACGCAATGAGTTGAGTTCAGAGCAGCAAACTCCTTATCCCACACGCTCCACTGCAGATGCAAAGCCATCCCAACTCAATCGGATATCCACCGAGTCGAAATATCCTACGCCCTGCATGTGCCGGTGACAAGACACACTGAGATTCTCACAATCCCTGCTATTCAATGCAAGTCGACACCTCTACGCCTTGCCAATGCTCTACCGGTGACTCCGGGTTGTACTGATTCGGTAGTTCAACTATATTCCGGCCGAGTCACCGTATACCGAAGCTAATAGACCGGCCAAGTCCATATACCACCGGAGTCAAGACCGCGCTGCGGTATTGCACACGGTGAGTTCAACTCACATATCCTGCATGCTACTCCACCGCACTTGAACACTTGTAGCGCACAAAGTCATTCCAACTCAATCGGATATCCACCGAGTTGAAATATCTTACGTCCTGCGTGGGCGGGTGACAGCACGCACCAAAAATCTCACACGCACCGCTATTCAATGTCAATTAACACCTCTGCGCCTTCCTGATGCTCTACGGGTGACTTCGAGTCAAGCCGATTCGGTAGCTCAACTGCATTCCGACCAAGTCACCGCTGCGCGGATGTGCGCAGCTGAGTTCATTTAATTCAAGATACATTCAATTCACCTCCTTTGAACACTTCTTTGATCTATCTGACTCCGGCGGTGAGCCCGCCCACTCAATCGCTCACCGCGCCGCCAATTTTCCACCGCCAAGTCCAACCGTCGATCCGATCACCTCCGCGCCACGCAAATTCTGATTCGCAGCGGTCAGTTGCACCCTCTCGCATCTCCCGTCGGATAGCCTCTGGGAATATCCCACCGCCATTGCGAAACACAAGTCGTGAATGACTCGGGAACCAATCCGGGTTATCTGCGAGAGAGTCGGAGCGAGATAACAACTGAATGCACTCAGAATCGCAAGTCCCGGCTACAAAAGCTAATGGATTCACCAAGTCAACAGAGCCGAAGCTGATAAATCGAACACAAGTCGATATACCACCGGAGTCAATACCGCACTGCGGTAGTGCAGACAGTGAGCCCAAAACAGCAAACTCCTTTTCCCGCACTGCTCCACTGCACTTGAACAGATGCAAAGTCAGTGCAACCCAATCGGATACCCACCGAGTTGAAATGTCTCTCATTCTGCGGGTGATGCATTTGAGCTGAATTCACTCAGATCGCAAGCCCCAGCCACGGAAGCTAACGAATCGACCAAGTCGATATAGCCGAAGCAAATGAATTCCGCCAAGTCTATATAATACCGCGGTGCGATTTCGCACGCAATGAGTTGAGTTCAGAGCAGCAAACTCCTTATCCCACACGCTCCACTGCAGATGCAAAGCCATCCCAACTCAATCGGATATCCACCGAGTCGAAATATCCTACGCCCTGCATGTGCCGGTGACAAGACACACTGAGATTCTCACAATCCCTGCTATTCAATGCAAGTCGACACCTCTACGCCTTGCCAATGCTCTACCGGTGACTCCGGGTTGTACTGATTCGGTAGTTCAACTATATTCCGGCCGAGTCACCGTATACCGAAGCTAATAGACCGGCCAAGTCCATATACCACCGGAGTCAAGACCGCGCTGCGGTATTGCACACGGTGAGTTCAACTCACATATCCTGCATGCTACTCCACCGCACTTGAACACTTGTAGCGCACAAAGTCATTCCAACTCAATCGGATATCCACCGAGTTGAAATATCTTACGTCCTGCGTGGGCGGGTGACAGCACGCACCAAAAATCTCACACGCACCGCTATTCAATGTCAATTAACACCTCTGCGCCTTCCTGATGCTCTACGGGTGACTTCGAGTCAAGCCGATTCGGTAGCTCAACTGCATTCCGACCAAGTCACCGCTGCGCGGATGTGCGCAGCTGAGTTCATTTAATTCAAGATACATTCAATTCACCTCCTTTGAACACTTCTTTGATCTATCTGACTCCGGCGGTGAGCCCGCCCACTCAATCGCTCACCGCGCCGCCAATTTTCCACCGCCAAGTCCAACCGTCGATCCGATCGCCTCCGCGCCACGCAAATTCTGATTCGCAGCGGTCAGTTGCACCCCCTCGCATACTCACCTCGTCCTAATATCTGACTTATAATCCACCCAGATTCCGGGGGTACAATCTCAGTTATATTCATGAGTCTTGAATTCATCGTATAACAGTTCAAGCCCTCTGTCACACAGAATCTTGTGCATCTTAAATGCCCCGTCACCCACTCAACCAAAGGCCATACTCCAGATCTAAGCATTCCACAGCAGTGCCCGAAGTTCTCGGACTTGAGTTATGGGACTGCCAACGGCGTGAGTGTGGTGAAAGGCCGGATGCAACCAACAAATAACACTCTTAATCGTGAAGGGAAAATAGCTCCGCCATCAAGTCCTGCACCAAAGGAAGTAACAGACCAGTTATTGGGACCGTACTGATCTAAGGGACACCGTGCAAGCCTGTTAAATGACCGTAACGTGTCGGCTAATGAATATCATGCATGTCGAACATCGTTCAACATACCTGCTCGACGTTGTGACTCAGTGACGCGGTGATAACACGATGGTACGAGACCCATCCCGAACTCACACCACATGCCATGGAACCGGCCCCCGATGTCTGCCTTGCACTCAATATATGTTGCTTGTCGCTCACCGTCCAACCGTGAGTAGTTTCATCTCAATGTTAAGGTAGGCATGTTTTTTGAAGCATCTTGACGATGATCCTAGACTCCAGGTATTTCGTGTTCCCAATTTGCTTGAGTATACAGTCGTGCCAAAAGAGGCCGACGATGCCCCGTGTTCATCAGGAGACGATCAACATTGTTCATTGAATGGTCCGAATAGGAATCGGAATACACTGACTGCAATTGTGGACAATAAACTTGACCCCGTTCGTTCCAAGCATTTTGCCGTGACCCACCTTTAGAAAACAGTCAGCCAGGTATGAATAGCTTGTTAACTTCGTTGAGCCAACAACGAACCGAGCATTGCATGTTATAATTCCGAGCGTCGCTGATCGAGACACGTCGTTACAGGCCATATATCCAGAGGTAGGGGGGATGGCACGGGGCGTGAGCAGCGAGAGAGCACCACAAGAAAATATAATCTGCATGTGGCCGCCAGAGTCAGCCCAGGATCGTCGAGAAAAGCCGTCGCGTGAATAGACCTCGCAGGAGAAGGCCAAGCACGGCCACTGAACAGCCCCAGATGTTAGACAGAGCACGGACAGAGCGGCGTGTGTGCGCGAGCGAGATGGTGGCAAGAAGAAAGAACGAGAGCAAAGGTGACGTGGACTCCGAGTACGGATCAGCATGTAAAAATAACGCAGCGCCGAAGACCTGAAAAGGAAGGTGAGAGCTTACTTAGTACGTCCCGCGGCATATTGCGCGACGAATCTTTGAAAGTCGTGTCAACCTTGGGCAAGAAACACGATTAAATTGTTATCGGGAGTAGATACAAGGCATACCTGAGTCTCCGATTCGGACAAATAAAGGAGACTCGATCCTGCACCATCGTAAGTCGAGCGAACGAAAGATGTGTAAAAACTCCTTACAGCTCGTTCCCAACATCCCATACGCCACGAAGCAGAAAGGGAGTACACGTTCCTGAATCACTGTATGGCCGTCCGAGGGGAGTAAGGCGTACGTATCATCCGTCCTTCTGCGGCTCGACAACGAGAAAAGCAGTACTGCAAGAGATGCGGGGGCGCGCCAAAAAGACCTTCGATATGCTTCACGAGCTGCCCCCTAGGCATCGGGCCGTGATTGAGACGACCTCGTAAGCATGTAAATTGAAGGTTGGAAAGACGTGCGACTGGAACAATAGAAGGTGAACCAACAGAGTGGAACATCTGGGGGACGCGCGAATTGCAGCGAACACACGTCGATTACACACGCCGAATGAACATTTCCCGCAGTGGTGTTTCCGTGTCGCGCTCTGGATGTCGCGCTCTGGATGTTTTCCAAAAGCGCTCGTCAGTAACCCGATCTTACAAAGAACAAGCCACTAACGCACCTTGGCTCGATAAATATCTGGGAGGAATAAATAAATATATGGGAGGAATATGACCAGAAAGAGCGCCTGTGCACAGAGCAACCCTGCCCCAGATGAGCCAGAGACACACCTTAAATTCGCGTCAACTGCACCAACTCGATGATGCGCCGGCGTTGACACTCGGTTCGTTTTGATCCAAAACAAGAAAGCAGCGGCCGCGGACGCCAGACGAATTCACCCGGCGTGCAAGGAGGCGACGTCGTTCGTCGACTCAAGAGAAGCTGGGTTAGAGACAGCATTAAAAAAAACAGGCTGCGCTACGTTGACGAAGTGGAGGAAACGCACGCAGGACTCCGCGAAAACAAACGATCCAACCCGCGGTGTGTTTTGTGCCCACAAAAATTTCCGCGTGGATGCGTTTAGAGGTGTGTATTAGAACGAATAACACATCAGCATGCACTCTCAACACAAGTCGGACGATGACGACACACCTGGCTTGAACTCGCTGCCGCCTGGAAACAGCCCCGTCGCGACGGACGAGCACTTCCTACCGCCTCAGAAAATCAGAACAATCAGGTTCAGGATTTCAGAAACGCACCCCGTTTACACGCGGATCCTACCCTCGCAGTCGGACGCAGTCTTGAGAAGTAAAATTTATGGTTGGGGACGAGTGCGAGTGGACGGTGCAGGGGGGAAACAGAAGATAAGGAAAGGTAATTGAGCAGCGGGTGGCAGGACACATACCAGGAGCGCCTGGGCAATAATTATCACTCAAGCGACCAAGAAAACAGCGAGAACTTCTGACGTGCTGCAATTGGGGCAGTCGTGAGCGATAGACAATGGAAATATGAGGGACTCAAGACATGAATGAAGCGTGTACCATTGTACGAGGTCGAGGTAGGGAGATGTGATGTGCGCCGCGTGCATCGCCGAGCTGACATGAATGCATTCGCACGAATTTGAGACTCGATGTGGTGCCCTAGTAGGCTAACACGCCAAGGCCCCGCGGCGCACACGATGCCCGCTTGCGCTGGGTGAGTCAACGCGCGAAATTATGGGTAAACTTTAGCTGGGAAAGCGCTGTCTGTATTGCCACGCACCAGATCGCCGCACATTTGCCTCCGCAGCTCCATCCATATCCTACAAGCGCGAAGGATTACGCGTTCTGGGTCGGGTGTAGGCGTTTCCCTGGCTTGAAAAGATTCTGGGGCCAAGGTAACTCGCCGAGAACGCGCGGCGGTCCAGCGGGTCGAAATTGCTGGCGCGCGTAGACGCGTATCCGTGGCCTATTCCAGAGACAAATGGAGCCAGAAAGTCAGTAATAGAGCGCTTTGGTGGACGTATGCTGGAATAGACGCGCCTTGGCCTGAATTGCACGAACGAGGATGAGTGCAGGAAGCAAGAGATATTGATCTGGATAAAAAAACAGGCACATACAAGCCACGCGCTTTCTTCCTCGCCACCATCATCTGCATATCCACCTGCTATCCTCGGCATCATCCGACTCTCTGTCTTCGCCTCCGCTCTGCGCTTGCCCTCCCTTTACACCATCACCTCGGATTCGACGCGTCTGATCCCTCTCCCTTTCGCGGACCGTGGCTGAGGCAGCGAGGCTGGCTCCCCCGTGCGCGCATCTTTCCGCGTCTCTTTGCAAGAGTCCCTCCCGAACAAGGAGCTGCTCACTGCGAGATCCGACAAGGCCGCTGCCGCTGTTTTCACACGTCGGCCCGCCATTCGTAACAAATCGCCCGTGTCCCGAGAATCGTTTATTGGGCCGCACGGGCACCCACGCGCTGAGTTATGGAGGGACAAGGCTAAACAGAAACAGGTGCGAGGTCATGCTACCTTCCTTACATCGTGCATCTTGACTCTAGATCCATCGCTTTCGGCGCGCCGCGTATGCAGGCCTCTCTCGCTTGTTCCGCACACCAAAACTCGTTCCCTCCGGCTGCATTTCATGTTTCTATCGCTCATATCATCCCAACTCCCCTTGCCTCGCGCAAGTCGTTGCTCGGAGGCGATTCTGCTCCACCTGTCCTGAGGCCCTTGTGCGTCGCGGTGCGCGCGGTCAGTGCGTGATCCTCCCACTCTTCCTGTTGCGTCTATGACAATTCTGCAGGCTTTCCTCGGCGTCCGCCGGGCGCAATGAGTAAAATGCGCAGTCTCACCCATGCAAGCCTCACCCAATCCGACGCTTGTTTTAAAGTCCGAAGTGGGCGCGTGGTGTATCCATCCTATTCTGTCGGTCTTCTCATTTGTTTTGAAAGAAAATTATCTCGCCGTTGCTCCGTTGGAACGTAACAGCAGCGCGCGCCCCTTTCTCGCTCGATGCGAGCAGGCGCTCTCCAGCCATTTCGATCCACTCGCTAATGGATATTTCGCCGTATCGCGGCGACCCAGATTATCGGAGACATAGGCACCGTTCAGGTGCGTCCTCGTTCTCCTGATGTAACTTATATCCGTATTACTTCCTCCAGCAAGGCAGTTTTTCAGCGCGCGCGGCCTGTGATCCATTCCTCGCCGCTCGCAATGTTTAACCCCCACCGTCACTGGCGGGCGTCTATCATATGTTCCGCGCGGGCGCATTCCACTCGTGGTACTATTTTCGATCACTACGGTAATTCGCAGGGCGGTTGTTCTATGCAGGTGCGTCTCAAAGTCTCTTGTACCCGGATGTCTTTCTAATTCTATGAATTCAATCCTTTGGCACGCCCGCGCGGACTAGCGCCCGAAGCCGTGCCAATTTCCGCGCGCCTCGATTTGGCCAATCCTCTGGTCATTTGCTTGCCCACGTCTCGTGCGTTCCATGCGCCGAATGTCGTGTACTCAGCCCATTCCGCGGTGACTCATAAGTTGGGGATATCCAAGTGCGTGTCCAGATTTCCTCTGTTCATTTGCGTACCCACGTCTCGTGTCTCGTGCGTTCCATCCACCAAATGTCGTGTACTCAGCCCGTTCCGCGGTGACTCATAAGTGGGGGATATCCCAGTGCGTGTCCAGATTTTGCCTTGACGAGTTTCTCGACATTTTCCAAGGCAGTCCGTCGTGGAGCGCACTGCTCTCCATGTCTTTTGGCCGCCCACGATGCGACATCGCACCGTCGTTAACCGATGCTCATTCGCCAGCACGTAGCCAAGCCGCTGTCCAATGTGCTTTTGTTCGGGGAAGTTGAAATGCAGGTGCGTCTTCATGCGACTTCTATCCATAATTCGTTCTCAATGCCGATCTGCAATTGCCATTAGTTAGTTAACGTCGCGGCGGTCTTTCATCCACACCTTTACATGTAAGCAAATACTCCTCGTGGCTCGCTCGTTCAGGCCCATCCTGAAATACCGCGCCACGCAGATGCAAGAACGGGAGGCACCCAGGCGATTCCCTTTGGCGTTATCTATGCAGGTCCGTCCGTTTCGTGCTCGCAACTGACGCGAATTATTATTATTTTCACACAAGCGGCGCTGTTAGCTGCGTTGTCCTGGAATATCGTCAATGCCGATGATGCTCATCCACAACCTTGGCCAGTACGGTGTGTGGATTGCAAAGGTGCTCGGGCACCACCTCTCCCGCCTGGACTCGTACGGCGGTTACCAGGCAGGTGCGTGTCCGTTCCACTTACCTTATCTTCCCGCTTGTGCTCAGACCATCCTCGCGGCACGGGCAATTCGCGGCGCATGCGGTGTGCGTCGCCATGGCATTCCTCTTCTTTGGTGATTCATTTTGAGGGTACTTCGCGCAGTTATCGCATCAAATGGGCAATATCTAGGGAGCGCAACTGTCATTATGCTCGCGGAGAAATCAAGGAACGAGTCTGCCCTCTCGCGCAGCTTCGCAGGAAAGAGGTTTTAAAGTAGGCACGCGATATCTAGACCTATAGTCCGCCGCGGAATCCAGCAACAGACACAGTCCCAGGTTTGAGAATTTGAGATGGCCGAATGATAATCTGCATCCTTGCAAATGCCATATATTGTATTTTAGCAGTATCAGACAGCAGCGAACCGAGTCGATTCTTCTCCTCAGGCCAATTGAAAGATCCTTGATCCCGAGTCCGGTGCACCTGGTTCGAGCCACAAGTATTGAAAGTGTAGAGTTGACTGAGGTTTGGAGATGGAAATGGCAACGTTGATGCAGGTCGAGGGGTTATTGCATAGATCGCAGAGAGATACCTGACCGCGCCGGATAGGACGCTCGACCCGCGCTCAGCGAGCGGCACTGACTAGAAGGAATCCGAGATCATCCATGGAACATAAACCTTGCATTCCTCACCCCAGATTTCACGATGGAATCAACTCACATCGATACTCAACGAGTGGTATTTGCGTCTGGACCGCACAGGGGGGATCAAATCTATTCACGGGAAGACAGCAAGCTAATCAGCGTGGTGAATTGATCGCAGCACACTGCACCAAATCTTGTTCGTGAGTATTGGATCCGATACGGATAAATTGTAAAGACGCACGGGCGGGATGAATCTCTGCTCCGTAAATGCACGACCGAGTCCTTCTTCGTAACGGGGTTGGCTGGTCCGCCGTTCAAGAGAGCGCAAGAGCGCCGTGGCGCGGAATCATGGGGAACTACACTCTGAGTGTTGAAAGGAATCGGATCTGAACGATGATGAGCGGAAACAAGCAACAGAATGCGGCGAAGGCGACCACGTACCTCGCCGTCTTCCCTGGCGCGAAGTGCCCTATCCACGAACGATGTATGTACATTCCATCAAACGCACGATGAGCCCCATGCTTGAACGATAACGCCTGAAGAACATTAGGTGTCAAAATATTAACGCAGCGTGGGGAAGTATTCGCACGTACTTGTATAAGATCACCAAACATATCGGCTCTTCTCCCCCTAAAACGCGGAGGCGAAAAAACGTGTATGCTCTCAAGCGTAATCGAGAGTCTGCAACGGCGTTTCTCGCCCTGGAAACTCAGGAAGGCAACTAACGAGGTTGGGGTCTGCGTTGCGGATCGTAAATACACCTCGCGACCCAGGTCTCGAAACAGGGTGGAACAGATTAATATTAATCTGACGGGGCAATGAACAGAATGAAAAGGCTATCCTTCTAGGCGTCCTACTGTGCCCTCATTGGGCTTAAACAGGCTGTTTCCCGCGTCCGCTGTCCACTGCTTGCCAGGCTGGCTTCGACTATAAAAGCTGGACCTGGTTGGCACCTGCCGCCCTGAAACTTGGGTCGCAAACTACTGGTGCTCTTCCCTTGCTTCTGGGTGTGTTCGTTGATTGGTGACCCGCTTCGGCCGCAATCGAATCTGCTGCCGTTTCAGCTTGTTCCTCGCCCCCGCTCGTTTCTTGCTCTCCTGGCTGACATTCTGGCATCTAGCGGAGCACTAACATCCTTAATTTGCTACTGGCGGTCACAATAACGACTATCAGGGCCGCAAGCCACGAATTTGCGCCAGAACTCGACCAGAATATCGCAATTTCTTTCAGTATGAAGCTCCCATTACTGCCGCTGGTTTTATCTGTGTTATACTTCACGTGTAATAGCCCACACAATGGTGCTGCTCCGCCGCTTATACAGGGCTGTTGCAAGTGAATATACTGGTATCGGTCATATTTGGCACTCCCTACCCCACCTGGCGCTCCAACCCCTGACAAGCATCTTGGCTCGTCGTCAATTCAATACATACTACCTTTTCTGCATGCAGATAGTATCTGTAAATCCCGAACACGTTGTTGACCTTCCAGATTGCGGAATTTGGTTTTGGGCTGCACTTTAGTTTTGGCGGCCCATCCTTATTGTTTTCAATGCATTCATCATTTTTCTGGGATATAGTCTACTTGTAAGGTACTTAACTGGTGCGATTTATGTCTGCCTCACTTCCCTTGCACGCACAAATGGCCCAACGAAGCCATCAGTCGGAATTGATGGGACAAAATCCGACGAATTGAGACCTTCCGGCGGTCTGCAAGGATACTAAGCAGCAAAAGGAAAAAGAGGATACAGGTATAAATCGTCTTGAGCTTCCCAATTAGCAATTCCTTTTTTTTTTTGGTACTTGAACATTGGTTGACTCCAAACTAGTACAACGGTTTTGAGCCTTCGTTTACCGTTGTTAACGACCACGTTCGGTGTATATTTCTTGTCACAAACCTCCGACTCATGAGATCTTTTATTTTCGAGGTTGGCTAGCCTCCCTGACCTTTACTACGTCGAAAGATCCCGGATTTCCGCAAGTCGCAGGGCCGTGGCGATGATTTTCGAAAAAGGTGATAATTTCAGTAGACCCAGTTTTTGCATTTTCTCAGAGTTTTTGAGATACTCGAGATGGGTTCTTCAGTCCGGTAGCTTCTACAATGTCGGAGTATTTTCCGATTGGCCAGGACGGCCAAACGAATGTGGTTTTTGTTCCAGTGATACTGTGGGAATCCGCAATGTCACGCTGTAACAGCAGTGACTCTCTCTTCTCCCCCCACCACGTCTTCGTCCGCCAGGTCCCACACAACGCTCTCTGTCCCCAAGTTTTACGCCCACATCTGTGCTAACCCTCTCACATCATCCTTGTCGACTCCCACTCATTTCTGTTTAGCCCTCGGCCTGATATCGCGGTTTTTCTACCGCTGTCGTCTTCGACCACAAACTCGGGCCCATCATCCCTGGGAAGCCTGTACGGCTGTCTCTGCTATCTTTCTCTCCGAAGGAAGCTTCACGTCACCGCTGTTCGGCTCTCCGCCCCTTGTGGTCGTCGAAATTCTGGTTTTGCGGGCCCGAGCGAGCCGAGGGTCGCTGGCTGTCGATATGCATGCGAGAGCTCGCCCAATTCACGTTCGCTGGTGCGTCTATGTCTATCACAAGCCTCTCCATACTCACACTACCTACCCCATCTGTAACCACCGGCTCACGGTGCTCTTTTGCGTCAAAAACAGCGATCAGCACCGATGCTGTAGTATCTGCGGTTTAGGCTGCCGTGGAGTAGCCTCGCTACATCCCCCGTCCCATCGCCTCGCCGCCCTGCCGCCGCCTGCTTCAGTGACGCAGCGATTGCTGCGATCCCACCACATTCCACCCGCCCCACGGCCACGTTTCTCAGTCCCATCCTGAGCCCGCATGGGCGCAGTCTCGCGCCTGTGGAGGCCGTCCGCTGGAGCAGCGGTAGCGTTCACTCGGTCCTACGGTCCCACGCGGCGCTGCTGTGAAGGCGCCGACGGAGCGGCCGCGTGCGTACCTGCTACCAGCGGCACGATAGGGTGCAGCTGCCGCGCCAGGCTAGTAACAGCATCCTCGCCACCGCCGTGGAGGGCCGCCAATCGGGGATCCGCAACGGCAGGGGCGATCGCAGGCAAGTCGAGCATAGCCCGCGCTCCTGCATCGACTTACGTGGTTGCTCGCTCAAGACGCGATGCTGCGGCATGGAGCGGGGCAGATATTGCTGTTCGCTGGCTCCACGAACGACCGAGCGAGGTTGCTCGTGTGCCCCCATATGTTCGGATGAATATTGATGCTGTGCTTCGTCGCGGTTGTAGTTGCCTTATCTTTCTTTATATATATGCTGTACAGTGACTGTGATGCTGCAATGCACAATTTTTTCACGAATTTACACCATGTTTTTGTGCTCGCTGCCGCGGACGACGACGAGAGCGTTTGATCGCTGTCATCCTAATGCGGTTATGTGAGCACGCCGTGTAGCACGACGACAACACTGGCTTGGGAACGCGAGGACACTTCGCTGGGTGATGTATCAGCTGTGCTGGTGGAGTACCGGGGGTGATACATCACACCACTTTGGTGGTCGAGCGAAGGTGATATATCATACACCCAGGCTCTGGTGAGAGTGGTCATGAGTAATTGCTCTTCGTACAGTCACTTTGAGCCTTAGGTTACAAGGTGAAAGTTCATTGAAATAGCCATCTCCACAGTGTCTACTTTTGCAAAATTTCAAAGTCCCCTCGGAAGTAGGAAATATCGTCAATTTCAACCCAAGAATCTTACATATAACTTGTTTGAAAATTTGAAAAAAAAAAATCGGAAATGTAGTCGTTGTTCCGGGAAGGTTGTTCCACCCCGGAATCATCAATCCGATGGCACTGGTTGACCTACTCCGATAATTTGGGGAAAAAGCCGTGGGCTTCTTTGGAACACTATTTTCACAAAAAAAAAAAAAAAAAAAACTGAAAACTGAAAACTTTCATGTTGAATGACTGAAAACTTTCATGTTGAATGCAGTAGCCAGTAATCAATACAAAGAGAGTATAGGCGGCCGGGACAACAGTGTATATAAATGCCTGAACGCTTCGACTAAATGCCTGTACACTTCGAGAATTCCTGCCAGAATTCCCGAGCGTAACCGCGCCGAGTTATCAAATGTAATACACCTACCTCTGCGCGGCTATGGTGAGCGGTCAGAGAGTAAACAGGGTCTGTCAATGATGGCAGTGTCAATTGGCGGGGAGCGCGCGTGACGCAGCCGCCACACGAACATTCGCAGCTACGGTCGTATCCAGGGGACGGGAGGGACAGTGCAGCGGGTTGGGATGCGTGCCTTCAGGTGGCGGTATCAGACCCTCCGTCGTCTCCGGGTTTGTTCTCAACGGACGGCGAATGGATTTTTGGGGCCGGACCTGGGGAGCTCGGGCGCTAGCGAGCTCGGACGCACAGGGCTCTTCGGCACGGCAGCCGGGTCCACGGGCATCACCGGCTTTTTGGGAAGAAAGCTATGGCTAACTTCCGTCCCCGCGTTCGTCGTCAACGGACGCTGAACGGCCACCGGGCATAGAGCTTAGACTCCGGGGTCCTCGGGACCGCTCGCGCTATAAAGCGAGGAGCCTGCGCAGTCGGCCATCCTACATCCCCGAACCTCGTCACGTTCTTACCTCAGGCTTCAGCTCGAGACGCGCCGTCACGCACTGTGTCACGTGCGAGGTACTTATCCTCACTTTGTCGCTGTGCCGCACCGTTTATGGAGGCGCAAGGAGAGGCACGTATGATGATATCTCACTGACGCTGTCCTGCTACTATTACACAAATTCCCTTCGCCAAACTCGATGCGACAACGATCAGCGTGCTCATCATCAGCAAGATTTCCACTCACAATGGTGGACTGTACCCTCGTATCGTCGTGACTATCGTCAATAGTTACCGTGGATGCATTCAAGACGAAGGCACACAGCTGCGCACGTCGTCTCGCTATGGACACTCACGAAGCTACCAAAGACAAAGAGGGTGCGGCGCGCGCGACAAGGAAATATACTCGCCTCGCAGATCGCCTCTCTGCGAGGTGCCGATTCTTGCGACACCTCTCAGTGTTGTTTGTCGGCGAGCAAGCCACCAGCATCACCGCGATATGAACCGTCAGCCGCCGTGGTTGTTCATGCATACGAAAGGTACGACGTACATTGTACCTTGATTTTATCTCGTTGACGGGACTTCCGCAGTGTTGATAGCGCTATGAAGGGGTGTGCTCCTCCTCGCGAAAGGAATGCACGCATGAGGTATATCATCCTTGAAATTCGCCGCAGTGCCGGTGACGAGCCTTCCTCCAGGTCTATATTATCTCGATCCTGATCAGTGCCTCTTATATGGACGGGGTAAACATTGGGTATGCACGCACCTTCAGAAAGCATCTCGATCCAAAAAGGCTCATTTTTTCCTCCATCGTGGTCGGAAAGATCGAGGGATTGATCAGACTGGCGGTCCTCACGAGTGGCAGATGTGTATGAGCAAAGTCGCACGTCGTCGACGTACCTGATATCTGCACCACCTATTCACCCTAATTGGTAGATCCGAAGAACGAGGAAGCAAAGTGAAGTCAAGGCAAATATTCGCGCCTGCCGCCCCAAGGCAAGTCAGTGTAACTAATTGCGCACCTGCGAGGCTCGCTGACGCGCGCGCGCAGGGTATGCATGGTAATAACACTGTTGCTCACTTCGTACGTGTTGGTTTTGTGCCACGGATATGTCCTGATTCGTTTTGTAGTGCAAATTATTGCGGGACTGCTGGTGCGATCGACTGAGAGCGAAAATAACTTGAGAGTAACAGCCAGAGCAGCAGTCTTCTGGGCGTCAGTCGTGGGTTTGCATCAAAGTTCTAGACGATATTTAGAGCCAAGATCCCGCCCACTTCCAGGTCGGCAGCCGGGGACGCTCCGCAGCTGTACACAGTCGGTGGTGGTGGTGGGAAAGAAAGGGCACGGATCATCATCTGATTCGTGATGACATCACAGTGCGGGCCACGTTGCCGTGTCTTTTGAATCTGGACCACCACCACAGCCAGTCGCAAACTTGTCGCAAGAGCTTAACTGAAGCCCGCGCTTTGTCCGAGTCCGTCTACGGCCGCTAGAAAGCCTCCTGCCTCCCGGCTCTCTCTCTCTCTGCTTACTTTTACGACTTGAATATCAAGCAATACAGATGCGCGCCTCCTCGCCCCTCGTGAGTGTCAGATGTTCCTCTCACAAAGCATCCATCTGACACTACGTTGAGTCTGTGTCGGGATCCATGTATCCCCGACCTTTCCTCGTGCGGCTTACCTATGGCACGTCGTATCTCACTTGGTTCTGCAATTCATGCCCAGGCGCTTGGGCTCGAGTCTCGGGTTACCTGAGAATTACCAGATCCCCGCAACGCCTGTCGGATGCCTCTCTTGGCGGCACTGCTTTAATTGCTCGCGTACCTGAGAACTCTAGCTTTTTTTGCTGTACGATAATCTGGAAGGGGTCGCTGTCTCGAATACTCCCGTCAACGGACGGACGCCTCCTTCTGTAGACCTGGCTGGTACTTACGCTTGTTACTATCCTTGTCAAGAATCTCTTGGACACTGCGCAAAACGACATGAAAGACCAATTCCCCAAACTCGCTGACTCACCCAAAACTGATGTTTCGATCCTGTATTGCATCTGCGTCTCAAGCCTCAATAAAAACGGACAGATGCAACCTATCTTCACTGTGCAATCAGGTGCGCATTTCTTACATTGGGAAGTGCATACCTGATTCGATGTCTTCGTTTCTGTGCACGGTGTTGGAGGCTGTTGGACGGTGATCCATACTGAGCCGAAAGGTGTGTGAATCCTATCCCTGCGATAGACTGCGTCGTTGACCGTTCGATCGAGATGCGGCTGTTGGGCGCTCCTGTGGTTAGAGATACTGTTCAGTACCCTTGCTTGAGGAAAACCACCATGCACACTGACATCTTTGTTCTGTTATCCTTGTTCGTCAACCTCCTATACGGGCACTGGCGCGAGCGGCTTACCCAGAGTGCGTGCGTGTAGATCTCCTTCGCCATTTCAATGTCTAATAAGTTCCCTTTCGTTTGGACAGCATTCACGAATCGCGTGCCCAACGCTAGTTGGCGAAAATATCAGCGAATTGGGACAATATCACACAATCCGTTCGGACCTTTCCGACTTACCTCTTACCTATTTACTGCCCTCTATCGAGACACAGCACGGTTGTACAAACGCGACTCGGCGTTGACCCGGCGAAACCCAAGGAAGTATTATCCCGCGGTCATGAGTCTGTCTAATCCTCGACCTTTTCGTTCAGTTGACCTCATAACAACGGTTTCGTTCAGTCGACCTCGTAACAAAGCAGCAACAGTGTGAACGGCTCACCTGCATCGCAGTATTATCCCCCGGTGATGAAGGCGAGTCTTTACATCCCCTCTCAACGCCCGCCTTGAAGTTTACCCGCGCTAACAGTTATCTCAGACGGTAAGTGGGTATCGAATTTCGCTGCGGAAGGTACGCGCTTTTAAATCCTGCCCGTTGTGCACTACAAAGACGTAGGCAACTGGGGAACATTGTAGTTGCGATTAAGCTTCTTCAACCGCAAGATTGGCGTTACTCGCAGTGCGGGGAAGTATTTCTGACGCGCTGGTGGCGCAGATAGCGCGCTGTGGGATGATTCAGGCATGCGCGGGAGGAGCAAAGAACCAACGTACGTGCGTTCAGAATTTGTCCCTGTCGATTAATGTAAGCATGGCATTGGATGCTGAGCGAATTCGGTTGGCGGGGAGGCGGGGGTGTATGATTCGCATACTTTGTCCATGAATCCAGCTACTGCTGCTGAATGATGAAGTCGGGAGTGAAATGGACTGCAAGAAAACGATGTACGTACTGGACTTGAACGTTCTTCCACAATTGCTTCAATAAATCAGATATGCTTCTCGTCTTATGGCCAATGTCAGTAATAACCACGAGGGTAAATAATGGGACTACCTCGAATGGCGAGCACTATACACGAACCAGCATTGACAGGGGGAAGTTGGGTGAACCGGAGCAAAAGATTCTTCGTCGAAGACTCGTTATCATTGGGTGTTTGCATTGTACGTGGGCGGGAGCAATGAGAGGATGCCAACCCACCCCGCCGGTTCTTCTGTGTGAACTTCAATTGGATGGGTCGTGGCAGACAGCAGTGAGCATACCTCCAGCAATTCCCGGGTACGAGGGAATGGACGAACGCCGTGAACGACGGGCTACCGTTGTCAATTAAAGGAGTTTGAATGTGATAGTTGGGCGGATAAGGACGGAGGTAAATGTGATAGTTGAGCGCATAAGGACGGAGGGGTTCTACCGTTTGTGATGTAGGCGTCTAGGACGCGACTCGGAAGGAGCGGAAGAGCGACTTTGGGGAGGACTCATGTCAGTTGCGTACCCAGCTCCGTCCTTTATACTGCAAGCGCACCCGAGAACGCCTAGACAGCCCGAGCCGTCCAGATGCTGTGAGAAAGTTTCCGTTGGGTTCCGTTGGCCTCAGACACGGAGCCGCTATGGCAACAGAAAGCTGAAGCCTGAAACAGGGTTCGGCTTTCCTTCCAGAGGTACGCCGCGAACACTTTTGATCCCCGCAAACGGGATAACTGTATTCATCGGCCTTTCGGTTTGTGGCCACCATCCCCCGCCCCGAAATCCGCGGACTGGTGTACTATCCTGTGCGCAATATATATATATTTCCGTTCGAGCTCCGGTTATACGGCGAGAGAGGCGTTCCGTCGGGCAGGAGCTGGTTCGGACATGAAGGTGTGGGAATTCAACCACGTTAGTACACGGCGTGATGAGAAATGTCAGGGCGGGACAGCTCAATGAGTTGTCACAGCGCACTTGCCAGATGGCAGAGGAGTCTTTCCCAGCCCGATGCTTGCATTTTTTCGTAAATATATGTTTATGTAAAAAGAAATCGATACGGCATTGAGGGCGGGCAAAGTTGGTAGCCGAAAATCCGGGGCAGAATATATTACGAGTATACTAGATACGTCACAGTCGGCCTTGAGCAAGGCGGGAATGATATATGAATAACGTGCGGCTCAACGGCACTATAAAGAGAAAGGTACGAATGAGTTTGGGTTCGATGGATATGTGCACAGCACATATTGCAATGCTCCCACAGCGCTCGGTACTCAGCCCTGGTAATAACCACCTTGGCCGTACGGGAGGAGGTCTGTATTTACTGTGCAACAGTCAGCGAGAACGAACTAGTAGCCTACTGACGAGACGAACCTTGCGGATCGCTACCGTCAGGATTGCGGGAGTACGCTAGGAAGGGATAAGCAACGCTGAAATCTTCGGAATCATCGTTACTTACTGGTCGATACGGTGCCATTCTGGTGCTGCTGGGTGTGCGGGGGCAGCGGGGCGGTGTTATACTGGGTAGTAGGGTCATTGGCGTAGGCTGTGTATTGAGAGCTAGTAGCTGGATAGTAGGCGGGATTCGTGTAGCCAGGCTGACCGCCGTAGCCTGGTTGTGGACCGCCGTGTCCTGGTTGTTGCTGACCGCCGTATGCTGGGGTGCCGTAGCGTTGGCCCCCTGAGTACTATCAATTAACATCAAGGAGGACATCCCGGACTGACGAAGCGTACCGCGAACACCGCTGCCTATCAAGTCTATATTGTCCAAGGTCATCGAGTTACCTGCACACGCTCAGCACTCCGATGATGATGGTCAGCGTTATAATTGATGAGGCGCACCGTTGACGTCTAGTCCAAAGTTGGTACGAGCTGGGAGTGTGGGGGGCGGCGCAATGCCTGTGTTGACCGGATCTGGTCATCAATTAGAGGTTGATAACAAATAATGGATCGAAGGGACAAACCAGAGCCTGTGTGCGTGTAATACGTTGTCCATGTGCACGGGAGGTTCAATTTCACGCACTCCGTACACTTCTGAGGATTGGCTTCGCTCTGGTTGCATTCCCGTTTATGCCATTTGCACTCGTCGCACATCAATCGCGCCTCGGTAGTGGAGTGGTTGTTTGTGTTGCTCATGTTGGGTTTGGTACTCCTCAATAAGTACGCAGCGACCTTATATCCTCTCCATTGAAACACCATGGCCTCGCCGGAGGGCGTCCGGGTCATCGTTAGCACTGCCCGAAAGGCGAGGAGCATGCTTCCGGTCGATAATGTCCCCGCTGCTGCGTACCACCTGGCAGCCAAGTGGCCTCCTCGGTGTTTGAAATGAAGGAGTTGTCCGCGGAGAGCTACCAGAAACTGGCGCAACACGGCCCCCGGAGCTTCCTGCAGCGACCCAGACCTACGCACCGCGCCGCCTTACCCACCCCAGATTGGACTGCGTGTCACCAGCACTGAGAATCTCCGCTGCGTCGTTTATTGCTATTGTACGTCGGAGTCCGGGTCGAATCGGTCCCCTAGTACTGTGAATCAGCGCATTTCAATTCCTGGGTATAGCGCATAGAAAACAAGACACTTCTCCGAGAAATTCGGCGCGGAGAAGAATGGCCACAAACCGAGATGTCCAATGACGTTTGGCAGATACAGTTATACCGTCCATGGGCATCAAAAAAGGGGTTACGGTGATTTGCCCTCCGTGACAGCAGTGTTTCGATGTTGGGTTTCCATGACGGCTCCATGACGGCTCCACGTCTGGGGCCAGCGGACCGCAACACCTTGTTCTCACAGGATCTGACAGTCTCGGCCTCGCAGGCGTCCTCGGGTCCGCCCCAGGTATAAAAGGCCGAAGTGGTACACAAGCAACTCACTTTTATGCCCCAACATTCCCTCTGCCTATCTCTTCGGCTGAAGCGCGCTCGACGACGACGACGAACGTACCGACTGTATACCACTCGCGCTGGTCGTTCCTGGCAGATTCTCCCACCGCCGTCGGTTGGGACGACGTTCGTTGGCGCTTCGTACCCGCCCCCCCGGTGAGGACTCCCGCCATAATGCGCCGACGGACGCATTACTGACGAGCATCCATACACTGACAGCCACGCACGGCCGCGACGTTGTCTTCACGGGAATATCAATCCTCAGGCACGCAAACACCAGAAGAGGCACGCACATTGCCTCGCCATCGCCCGACTAACGACTCGCCATCGCACAACAAAACCGAGGAACCAGCGTCCGACGGCCACCAAAGGTACTGGTGCGCTTCTTGTTGCGTTTCGTTTCGTTTGGCGTCCGTCCAGGTGTAGCGCGCGTGCTCGCAATGCGAGGGACAGCGGGGATTCGCGGCGCGGACAAATTGTAAGGCCGCCGAGCGCTAGATCGTCAGCGAAGAAGGTACGCACATTTTTAACATTTTTATCTCGACGACGATGGGTGTTGCGCGCTGATTGCCCCCCACTATGTAGCATAACGGCATCCAGCGCACTCTTTGCAGGCACCGCGCGCGCACACATACTCAGGGCCTGATCGGGTGCATCAGAAATTCCTTAGAATTTTCTCTGAATCTAAAATGTGCACCAAACCCGTCCCTAAACCATTGTAGAACGTGTAATTGACCCATTATATGAAAATATCTGCACCGAGAGTGGCGGGCAAAATGTCCAGTAAACTATCAGCAAAATTCTGAGATAGGCCCAGGAATCTCCAGGTTGAACTCCAGAATTCTTGGAACACATTAGCCCTTGAGATCCCCGCCACCTCGTCTCTTGTACGTATGAGAACGGCATGTATTTCCTCTTCTAGCATACTTTAGGGACGAATTGCGTGCGAAAAGCTCAGTCAGAAGGATTCTGGTGCAATTTTGCAGAATTGATTCTAATGCACCCGATCAGGCCCTCAGGGTGAGATGTCGCTGCTGGGCATCCCGCGTCAACGCTGATTCGGTTTTCTTACAGACGCGCGGCTCCTATACTCAGCTCCACTCGGGTCGTCAGCGCCAAGGAAAGGGATTATCTCAGACAAAGACGCACCTTTGTGGGCTCGTCGTCGGGGGATGTTGACGTAACTGATACTCACCGTTCAGCATTGTGCGCGTGAAGATATGTAGCGGACAACAAGTAAACCGCGGCGGGAAGATCCAAGAGCGGCACGTTGCAAATGCGAGTCGTTCATGTTGTTGCACTTTGCGCGTCCCTGTCACCAGTGGGAAGAGATTAAAGCAAGAGAATCGCATATTTGATGCGTATTAGATCCTCCGAGAGAACAAGTCACACCGCAGGATCGCGCGTAAAAGGCCGCCTGAAGTTTCATTTTTATTTCAAATATCGTGGTACAAAAAAATTACCTATTTATGTACCTCGATATTAAGTGAAAAAACCTCATTGAAAGGCGGCCCAATATGGCGCAAAATTAAGTGCAAAAAGGGGTCCATCATCTGTTGAATAATCAGACAGTGGTTAAGCGGCCCATTTCCGCCCTTATTTTCGCGGATATAAGGGCGGCGAATATAAGTGAACTTATTTTGTAACTTGATATTACCTAAAATACGCTGACAATTACATGCCAAGATATTGCGGATATCAGGGCCGAAAAAAACCGGCCCGATATCTGCCATATCACGCTCCTTTTTAACCATCGGCGGATGATCCACCGACGGTCGGCGGATCATCCACCGACCATCCACCGACGGTCGCGCACCCATCCGACGCTCATCCAAGTGGTAACAAAATGAATATTATAAGCTTCAGAAAAGTACACTAACTGGTAGAGAGATCTAAAACAACACAACGGCCACCGTAGAAGTTGAATCGAGCATAGTGAGACGATATATCATGAAGTGGGACAGTATCTAGAATATCAGTCATCTTCGATGAGTACGTATAAGCAGGAAACAATGGCCTATAACGCGCAAACGGATCTCGCATCCCCACTTCCAATGGTGCTTGGCGCCGAATCTCAAATTTCACCTCCTCTCCTACAGATAGTATTCGCTGAATGCTCCCAGGAATGACCTCACGAGAGGTGCGCGAATAATAGAGCACGAGACTGTTGCCCAGGTGCGTACTCGCGCGAGAGAACGTGATGCCGTGTCGTCTGTACTGTGCGCGCTCGCCCTCTGATGCGAGCGGAGGGGAATCCGTCGGCGCATTGTACGCTGGAAAAGTCTTCTCGAAGAGAGTCTTCAACTCTCGGAAGACTGCAGGACAGTCGGGCCGGCGCAACCATCGGCGTATACTTGCTCCACGCATGAACGATCTAGAGAGTGTGGCTTCGAGCTCCCCGCCGATATGACTGTTAGTGTTGATTCTTTCGAGAAACCCGATGACGCGTTCAAAGGGAAAAGTCCACCACGAGATAACAGGCCCGAAGAGAATGAGAAAATCGAAGATGTGGAAAGCCATGTGGACGTTTGGCCGCATAGCATGGGATTGAGTGTGGGGATGGATATCTGGAAGGCCGTCCACCCAGCACTTGAGGAGGTTACGGTATTTGGTAGCGCGTTCCCGGGTCATGGTATACCGACAGACAAGGATGACGGCCGTGAACAGCGCCATTGTGTGGTCCAGCATCTGGAGCATTCGCAGCGGTTGTGTCGATGGGTCATGATCACCCCAAATGAGGATAAGGGCGATGGGTAGATAGATGGTGGCGAGCACTCGCCATTCGGCGGCCTTGATTGTTCCCGCATTGCTATCGCCGTAATTGTGAGGGACTGAGCCCACCCACCCAGGCGTGACAGTTTGTGCAATGACGCGCTGAATGAAGTGGATGTTTGAGAGATTGATGGAGCGGGGGATGTACGTGTCGCTGCTGGAAGGCTTGGTGCGACGCTAAGGGCGATCAATCAGCATGTAATAATCGACAAAACTCCTTTACTCACCCAGGTCAGAAGCTGGTCGCAGCAAAGCTTCTTCGACGCAATGCGCTCTGGCGTCATGTCCAGTCCGAGCGAAAAGATGACCCAGCGAAGCGGCTGGAGGTTGTTCTTCATCAAATTATTGTGCATCTGCGCCTCAGTGACAGCTGGAACGAATTTTGGATCGGGAGCGTCGGGCATCAACTCATCCTCGTCAAGTTCAGCGTCCGACTCGTCATCATCGTCCTCTTCGAGCAAGGGTTGGACGAGTTTAGTCTGGATGGTGCGAATCATGGGCAGCTCCCTCGCTTCGTTCTTCAAGCGAGCCGAAGGATGGCATTGCTCTGGGGTATACTCCAACCAATCCTGCTCAAACGCGGCACCCATCGTCTCCTTACGTTTGGCCAGCTTGGTATCTATTCGCAGCACTCGACGTGAATGATGATGGACAAGGCCCTCGAAGATACAGTGCATTGAATCGACAACAGCCATGCGAGTGGGGTCCCAGTATGGAAGACGCCAGAACTCGGACCACCGAACACCGTACCTGGCAAAGATCGCGTCGCGGGCAGCCTGTGACGGTGCATCTCGGTACGCATACGCTTGAGCTCGCAGAACCGCAATGTCTCGTCGTGTCCAGCCCTCAAAGTCCGTTCTATACATCGTCTTGACACCATGACATTCGCAGATCGAGCAGTAATTGTGCGAGTTTGCAGCTGCGAGACCTGTGGCCTTTCGCGTAGCGGGTAAATCGTTGACGTTGATTACAAGTGCGATGTCGACAGAACGACCAGAGCGATGGAGGGCAGTGCGGGAAAGCCGGAAGCCTCGCTCCCATCCCAAGACAAACTTGTCGATGAGAGGGCGGAAGTAGTTGTCGATCTGGTCGTAATTAGGCTCTTGAGGACCCAGAATGATGCTCAGCCACATGAACTCTGGGCGATAACGAATATCTTCGCTGAGATTGAGATTTACGACAGCCAGGATGCCGATGGAATTGTGATTGCCTCGTTTCCTTGTCCCATCCGGATTGAAGAAGTCGAGCATAACCTCGAAAGCGAGCCGGAGCCGACCATCCCTCTGTATGAAAAGCTTGTCGGGAACAGGGCCCTTGAAGCTGCGGAGAAACGCGGCCTCAAAGACGTTGTTGACTCGCTCTTCGGAGACGGGCGCGGGGGGGTCCTTCGAAAGAGCCTCGCGAACCGCCGCCAAGGCATCATCGCAAGCTGCCTCGCACATTCGTTCGACTTCAGCGTCAGAAAGCATAGCCGCAATGTAATCGACGAAGGAGGTGAATACGAATGGCTTGATGGGCCGTAATTTTCCTTGGCGCAGCTCAAGGAGAGGAGTTCCGCATGCGGTGCGATCGCCACGGGCAGGATATATCCAGCCTTGGCATAATTCGGGGTAGGAGGCGTCGCCCGTGAGCCGATTCTCCGTTGCTGGGTGTGTGTGATGGCAGGACGGACAAGTCGCGTAGATGGTGGTGGCAGGATCGATCTTAAATCTTCGCAGTGCAGCTTCCAAGGACGTAGGCAGTTGTTTAAGAACGTGCTCGTGCGTCGCACTCGCCTGCTTATTTCCACCCGAACATGCGGACATCGTCGTTTGAATTATCATATTAACGAAGGCAAGGATGAAGTCGGTAGATACGGTGCTGACGCCGATGACGACGTTGCAGATCACTGCAAGAAGAATGGAAAGTTGAGCGACGAGGCTGTACTTGGCGATAGGATTCTCGAAGTGATGCTCTAAAGGTCGTTCAGTGAGAAAAAGTAAAAGGCAGTTGGTCAGAAACGACATACCAGCGTCGTGAGGAACTTCATTCGACGGCGGGGGAAGGAGAAGGCCGACAACATCGATGACCGAGTCCAGGACCGTGGCTTCTTCTTTCACATTCTGCAACAGCGCCTGAAGCCTCTGATCCTCGTCAAGGCTGCGAGATTTCCTCCTCCCAGACTTTCGCGTTCCAAGATTGGGCGGCGTGATACTGGAGAGAAGCCTGCCTGCCTCAATTACAACGGAGGTCGCGACCTCGAGAGCGGCGGTCATTGAGATAACCGTTGCAGGACTGGCCTGTAGCGCGCGTTGCAAATCGAGTTCTGTTTGCGCGTCGCGAATTCGCTGCAGCACGTCTCGCAAAAGAACTTGGTCATTCTCCCGCGCCTGCATCGCACCTGGCCGGAGCGGCAGCGTGTGAGCCTCAGCGATAGCTTGACAGCTCTGGAGAGCCTGCGCGGCCGACATTGGTGTAAATGCCGTTGGAACCTCCGGTGCGTCAGATTGAAAGTCTTCGCGCGAGCTGAAGAGTTTCGAGTGGATCTGGTCATGAGGAGGAGCGCCATCGTCCACAACAACCAGGCCAGTAAGAAGGCTGGCAAGCCTTTCTAGCTCAGCGTCCGCGTCGTCCGCCTGTGGCTCCACAACCGCTGATAAGCCGTGTATCGGGCATAGGCCTGTTTCACGCGTTTTTCGCGTTTTCTGTGCTTTTAAACGCGCGTCTCAAGCATAATATCATTCCTGATATTATGCTTTGAGCCTACTCTTAATAGGGACTATCAGAGGTCCACCCGCAGGGGCTATTCAGAACGATCATACTGACTTAGCGCTGTTGTACGGGTTACAACTAAACTGGGTCAGCCACTTACACTCAGGTTGTACAAGAGGGTTCCCCTATTCACAATACGTCTAATGGGTATCTGGGGATTTATTTGGATTATGGCTTGTGGCTATGAACGCCTGAACAAGACCATTGTTTGCGGCTCTTTGTACCAAGATGGGATACGCGTTGGCTCACGTGACCTGTTAGCACTTGCCCGGGCTCATGTTCCGAATAGGCCGACACGGCATTATCCGGACATGATGGCATCAAATCGCGATCGAAGACTCTAAACGGGAAGGTTTGAGTTCCAATCCAGGAACTCAACCTTTCAAGCCCTTCTTCAGGAAGTGCGGGGTACTCACTGAAAGCTGCAGCCTTGTAGATTTCAGTTCTGAGTATCACATCCACGGGCACGGCCCTATTCAGAACCAAGGACCTAATCTCGACTTCAAGCACCACACGAAGTCCGAGATAGGTTCCAAGGCAACTGACAGACACACAGGAGTGTCATTAATCTTTCTTATTTCAACTGTGACCTCTTGGCCCTCGATATGACTCGTTTTCTATTCAGTTTAAACACATGTATACCCGATCGTTCGTCACACCTTTAGTCCGTTTATCCGCAATCATGTAATTCTCTCCGTGTAAGCGTTATAGTGTACAGTATAAATTAGCGAGAGCACTGGCATGTACAGTACAGAATCCTACCCCGGTTATTGAGGCAGCCACCCAGCTATACGGCCCTCCTTAACGCAAGGTTTGGATCTGGACTTGTCACCCAAGCTACTCAAGATAGTTCGGTTCCAAGTTATAATATAAATCCCTGCACGCCCCTGGCGATACTCCTGACCCCTGTTTGATTGTGAATTGTGTGACTTGTGTTTGTGTGTCGGCTTGTATAGCCTTTGGTTGGGATTTGATTTGTTGGCTCTTGGGAATTGGAACGGCTTGTAAAGCCTTGGCTCTTGGATACAGTTGGGATTTTGGCTATAGCTTTGGACGCTTTACAATCCACTTTGCGAATAGGGTGCTATAACTTCGGTTACCAAGCCTTGATTCACTCAGGACAACACGCGCGCTGCACACGTCTAAGACAGCAACCCCTTAAATACCTGCTCCCCTCATTACAATACGAACTCGACAGTAGTAACATTAGTGTTTAGGATTTGTTGTTTGTTGTGGATTTGGTTAAAGATTCAACTTTGTTGTCTCTTTGTCTTCATTCGCATTTAAACTACTTTATCTTGAATCCTCCTGCTTCTCCTGGGCAACCCTTTCATCCGAGATAGGTTCCAAGGCAACTGACAGACACACAGGAGTGTCATTAATCTTTCTTATTTCAACTGTGACCTCTTGGCCCTCGATATGACTCGTTTTCTATTCAGTTTAAACACATGTATACCCGATCGTTCGTCACACCTTTAGTCCGTTTATCCGCAATCATGTAATTCTCTCCGTGTAAGCGTTATAGTGTACAGTATAAATTAGCGAGAGCACTGGCATGTACAGTACAGAATCCTACCCCGGTTATTGAGGCAGCCACCCAGCTATACGGCCCTCCTTAACGCAAGGTTTGGATCTGGACTTGTCACCCAAGCTACTCAAGATAGTTCGGTTCCAAGTTATAATATAAATCCCTGCACGCCCCTGGCGATACTCCTGACCCCTGTTTGATTGTGAATTGTGTGACTTGTGTTTGTGTGTCGGCTTGTATAGCCTTTGGTTGGGATTTGATTTGTTGGCTCTTGGGAATTGGAACGGCTTGTAAAGCCTTGGCTCTTGGATACAGTTGGGATTTTGGCTATAGCTTTGGACGCTTTACAATCCACTTTGCGAATAGGGTGCTATAACTTCGGTTACCAAGCCTTGATTCACTCAGGACAACACGCGCGCTGCACACGTCTAAGACAGCAACCCCTTAAATACCTGCTCCCCTCATTACAATACGAACTCGACAGTAGTAACATTAGTGTTTAGGATTTGTTGTTTGTTGTGGATTTGGTTAAAGATTCAACTTTGTTGTCTCTTTGTCTTCAAGGGAGGATCAGTAAATGTACGAAAGAGAAATTAAAGGGAAGCAACGAGGCGGGAGAGACTTACCAGTCTGCTTCTTGTCCGACTTCCCACTTGAACGGAGTTGACGCTTGTCGGTCTTGGGGTTTTCCTTGACGTCGGGCTTGGGGGGCGGTGAAGGCGCGATCGAAGAAGGGGCGTAGGACTTCTCCTTAACCTGGGCGGGGTACAAGTACGACCCGACTTGGATAAGGTCAGTCTCGTCCACGGAGGCGTTGGCCTTGGCGAAATCCTTGGGCAACATGGGCGGCGCATCGGGCGGGAGCCTGTAGCTGCGGTCGGGGAGTTCCTGAATAAGACGTTCTGAATAAGAAGACGTTGAAGTTGAAAAAGGAATTACGCACCGGCTCGTCCTCCTCCTTGTCGACATCGAGCGAGACGTTGGCCCAGGCCACGGGAACTTCCTCGAGGACCTTGAGGAGCTGCGTGTATTGACCGTAGTAGCGCTTGAAATCGTCCGAAGTCTCTTGGCCGCGGATGGATTGATAGAGAAAGAGCTGAAAAGATTCTGAATTAGCGAACGTCGAGGGAAATGAAACCTGGGCGTTGGGGATTCAGACTTACGAGGACGGGATAGGCTTCATGGATGGCGGCGCGGAGCTCGTCGAACTCAGAAGAGTCGACTTGTTCACAGCGGGCCATGAAAGCGCGGAGCTTCTTGACCGAGGGAGCGTTGAAGAAGGACAGAGGGTCAATGAGGTTGGACTGAGCGGGCGACGCGCCCCTCGACGGTGTCGAGCGCGCCTCCTCCTCCTCCTCCTCCTCCTCCTCCTCCTCCTCCTGCACGGACTCGACGATCTCCTCGGGCGTCGCAACACGCTTGACCGGCTTCGGTCGAGGGCGTTGTGGCACCGTTGGCTTTTCGGGTTCGGGCGACGGTGACGGCTGCGGCGGCTTCTTCCCCTTCGACTTCGGCGATTTGGTTGGAGTTTTGGTGGGAGTCTTGACGGGCGTCTTCTTAGGCGTAGCCTTAGAAGCCGGCTTCGAGTTGGACTTGGGCGTGGCGGGCATCGTGTCGAACGGTGTTGGAGATTGTGAATTAGTTGGTGGTGGAAGAGAAAAGAGAGAGGGAATGGGCGTGCGCAGCACAGGCCCTTCCTCTATATATTGTTGCATACGGCAGCGGTTGGCCGAGGCGCAGCACCGGCGAACGTACAGACAATGGGCCCTGGAGACTCTCTGGGTTCTGAATACATTCGAGAATGAGTCAAAAAGTTTATTCAGGATAAAAATATACCTTGGGCAAGGGTTATCCAGAATAGCCTAGCGAAGGGAATTGGTTCCACCGAATGGATTCAGAACAAGGTGGGTATGAGCGAGGAGCAAAGGCAGAGGAGAATCCTTCCTCACATAGGGGGTTGGATCCTAGACATTTACCTCCGTGGCGTCTGCTCAATCAGGATCCCCAATCAAAATTGATGGGCTGTGCCATAATGAAAAGGCGGTGCGACGGCGACTATTCAGAACAAGCTCGAACATGATGTCATGTTCTGGGCTTGGCTGGAAGGCTCCGCGGGGGCAGTTGTGCGGTGGACTTAGAGATAATTCAGGACGCGACTAAGGCGGTGCTGAATTATCGTTAAGACGCGTCGACGCGTCAAAGGGAACAAGACAATGGGATAACAAATTCACAAATGGCGGAATAGGTGCATAGGCATAATCTGAATAAGCACGGATGACCGGGGACGGTCAATAGTAAAAATTGGGGGAGATGATAAGCCGTGTATCGGGCATAGGCCTGTTTCACGCGTTTTTCGCGTTTTCTGTGCTTTTAAACGCGCGTCTCAAGCATAATATCATTCCTGATATTATGCTTTGAGCCTACTCTTAATAGGGACTATCAGAGGTCCACCCGCAGGGGCTATTCAGAACGATCATACTGACTTAGCGCTGTTGTACGGGTTACAACTAAACTGGGTCAGCCACTTACACTCAGGTTGTACAAGAGGGTTCCCCTATTCACAATACGTCTAATGGGTATCTGGGGATTTATTTGGATTATGGCTTGTGGCTATGAACGCCTGAACAAGACCATTGTTTGCGGCTCTTTGTACCAAGATGGGATACGCGTTGGCTCACGTGACCTGTTAGCACTTGCCCGGGCTCATGTTCCGAATAGGCCGACACGGCATTATCCGGACATGATGGCATCAAATCGCGATCGAAGACTCTAAACGGGAAGGTTTGAGTTCCAATCCAGGAACTCAACCTTTCAAGCCCTTCTTCAGGAAGTGCGGGGTACTCACTGAAAGCTGCAGCCTTGTAGATTTCAGTTCTGAGTATCACATCCACGGGCACGGCCCTATTCAGAACCAAGGACCTAATCTCGACTTCAAGCACCACACGAAGTCCGAGATAGGTTCCAAGGCAACTGACAGACACACAGGAGTGTCATTAATCTTTCTTATTTCAACTGTGACCTCTTGGCCCTCGATATGACTCGTTTTCTATTCAGTTTAAACACATGTATACCCGATCGTTCGTCACACCTTTAGTCCGTTTATCCGCAATCATGTAATTCTCTCCGTGTAAGCGTTATAGTGTACAGTATAAATTAGCGAGAGCACTGGCATGTACAGTACAGAATCCTACCCCGGTTATTGAGGCAGCCACCCAGCTATACGGCCCTCCTTAACGCAAGGTTTGGATCTGGACTTGTCACCCAAGCTACTCAAGATAGTTCGGTTCCAAGTTATAATATAAATCCCTGCACGCCCCTGGCGATACTCCTGACCCCTGTTTGATTGTGAATTGTGTGACTTGTGTTTGTGTGTCGGCTTGTATAGCCTTTGGTTGGGATTTGATTTGTTGGCTCTTAAAACAACAAATCCTAAACACTAATGTTACTACTGTCGAGTTCGTATTGTAATGAGGGGAGCAGGTATTTAAGGGGTTGCTGTCTTAGACGTGTGCAGCGCGCGTGTTGTCCTGAGTGAATCAAGGCTTGGTAACCGAAGTTATAGCACCCTATTCGCAAAGTGGATTGTAAAGCGTCCAAAGCTATAGCCAAAATCCCAACTGTATCCAAGAGCCAAGGCTTTACAAGCCGTTCCAATTCCCAAGAGCCAACAAATCAAATCCCAACCAAAGGCTATACAAGCCGACACACAAACACAAGTCACACAATTCACAATCAAACAGGGGTCAGGAGTATCGCCAGGGGCGTGCAGGGATTTATATTATAACTTGGAACCGAACTATCTTGAGTAGCTTGGGTGACAAGTCCAGATCCAAACCTTGCGTTAAGGAGGGCCGTATAGCTGGGTGGCTGCCTCAATAACCGGGGTAGGATTCTGTACTGTACATGCCAGTGCTCTCGCTAATTTATACTGTACACTATCAGGATCCCCAATCAAAATTGATGGGCTGTGCCATAATGAAAAGGCGGTGCGACGGCGACTATTCAGAACAAGCTCGAACATGATGTCATGTTCTGGGCTTGGCTGGAAGGCTCCGCGGGGGCAGTTGTGCGGTGGACTTAGAGATAATTCAGGACGCGACTAAGGCGGTGCTGAATTATCGTTAAGACGCGTCGACGCGTCAAAGGGAACAAGACAATGGGATAACAAATTCACAAATGGCGGAATAGGTGCATAGGCATAATCTGAATAAGCACGGATGACCGGGGACGGTCAATAGTAAAAATTGGGGGAGATGATAAGCCGTGTATCGGGCATAGGCCTGTTTCACGCGTTTTTCGCGTTTTCTGTGCTTTTAAACGCGCGTCTCAAGCATAATATCATTCCTGATATTATGCTTTGAGCCTACTCTTAATAGGGACTATCAGAGGTCCACCCGCAGGGGCTATTCAGAACGATCATACTGACTTAGCGCTGTTGTACGGGTTACAACTAAACTGGGTCAGCCACTTACACTCAGGTTGTACAAGAGGGTTCCCCTATTCACAATACGTCTAATGGGTATCTGGGGATTTATTTGGATTATGGCTTGTGGCTATGAACGCCTGAACAAGACCATTGTTTGCGGCTCTTTGTACCAAGATGGGATACGCGTTGGCTCACGTGACCTGTTAGCACTTGCCCGGGCTCATGTTCCGAATAGGCCGACACGGCATTATCCGGACATGATGGCATCAAATCGCGATCGAAGACTCTAAACGGGAAGGTTTGAGTTCCAATCCAGGAACTCAACCTTTCAAGCCCTTCTTCAGGAAGTGCGGGGTACTCACTGAAAGCTGCAGCCTTGTAGATTTCAGTTCTGAGTATCACATCCACGGGCACGGCCCTATTCAGAACCAAGGACCTAATCTCGACTTCAAGCACCACACGAAGTCCGAGATAGGTTCCAAGGCAACTGACAGACACACAGGAGTGTCATTAATCTTTCTTATTTCAACTGTGACCTCTTGGCCCTCGATATGACTCGTTTTCTATTCAGTTTAAACACATGTATACCCGATCGTTCGTCACACCTTTAGTCCGTTTATCCGCAATCATGTAATTCTCTCCGTGTAAGCGTTATAGTGTACAGTATAAATTAGCGAGAGCACTGGCATGTACAGTACAGAATCCTACCCCGGTTATTGAGGCAGCCACCCAGCTATACGGCCCTCCTTAACGCAAGGTTTGGATCTGGACTTGTCACCCAAGCTACTCAAGATAGTTCGGTTCCAAGTTATAATATAAATCCCTGCACGCCCCTGGCGATACTCCTGACCCCTGTTTGATTGTGAATTGTGTGACTTGTGTTTGTGTGTCGGCTTGTATAGCCTTTGGTTGGGATTTGATTTGTTGGCTCTTGGGAATTGGAACGGCTTGTAAAGCCTTGGCTCTTGGATACAGTTGGGATTTTGGCTATAGCTTTGGACGCTTTACAATCCACTTTGCGAATAGGGTGCTATAACTTCGGTTACCAAGCCTTGATTCACTCAGGACAACACGCGCGCTGCACACGTCTAAGACAGCAACCCCTTAAATACCTGCTCCCCTCATTACAATACGAACTCGACAGTAGTAACATTAGTGTTTAGGATTTGTTGTTTGTTGTGGATTTGGTTAAAGATTCAACTTTGTTGTCTCTTTGTCTTCATTCGCATTTAAACTACTTTATCTTGAATCCTCCTGCTTCTCCTGGGCAACCCTTTCATCTGGCACCTACCGCGAGGGTAGCAGATTAATTGATTGCTGGGTCTCATACGTTGTGAATAACAGCACAAGTCGCGTTCTGGATTGGATCTTTTGGCTCGCAATAAATATTGCAGCTAGCACACCCACTCTTTGACTTTGTCATTGAGTAAAATTAGGCCTTTCTGTCCGGAAACAGAATAAAACCATTCCACCTCGGGTCTCTGACGAGCCTGAACCGGAAAACTCTACCTTTGTTGGAAAAGGAACTCTTCCAAAGTCAGGATTCGGTAGACCTCCTTCTAGAACTACTCGTTCAAAGAAGCCTGTTCTCCAACCCGCTTTAGATGAACATTCCCTCTCAAAGATAGCAAAACAACTCTCGGCTTCGGATCGTGCGCGAGCAGACCAGGCAAATATCACACAAGGCAGACGACAGGCTTACGACGAGCTTCAGAGCGTTTCCCTAGTTGCATCTACTTCAGGACAAAGGAGCAATCCCCAAATCCAACAGACCCCCTACCTGGAAGAAATTTCAGGATCAGCTTCAGTTTCGGTTCCACCGTCCCGTGCAGCGTCCCCAATTCAGAATAATATGACAGATAAACCCGTAAACGTGGTGTCGGTAGCGAGTT
>JARGYF010000202.1:0-104963 GCA_029203975.1 Mycena vitilis | reverse complement strand
AGTCCGCTGGAAGAGCCTGTACTACTTCGTTAGCTGGAAGGGCTACAGTGCAGCGCACAACCAGTGGGTTAAACACTCCGACTTCTTCGGACCCGACGCTCTCGCGGCGTTCTACGAGAAGTATCCGGCCAAGCCTCGTCAAATTGCTCGCGCGTCGTTCGACGCACTCCCGTTCCGTAACACCACCCTCCGTGTCCGGTCTATGCGTCGTGGCGCCGCATTCCAAGGGGGGGATGATGTCAGGGGAACCCCCCTTTCGCACGGCTCCGCCCGCCGTCGGCCCCGCTCCGCCGATCGCTCCGGTCCTCCGACTCGGCCGACGTCCTCCGGTCCGCCGAGCCGAGCCGATGCTGCCTGGCATTCGGCATGCGATCATGCGCGTGACCTCGGCATCCGCTCCCGATCACTCCGGTCCCGTGCACCTGTCCAGTAGACTATTATACTCACGGCCTAGCGTGGGAATCCTCAGAGTTTCTTCTCTTCGGATTCCCCTCGCTAGGTGCGTTACTCAATGTCTGTAGCTACTGTTTATTCATCTTCGGATTCCCCTCGCTAGGACTCTTGAGTATTCTCGGGCCTTGAGGTTGCCCTTACACGCTCCGTGCGCCCTCAGTTCCGCTCCGTTCACGCTGGAAATAGGCGCAATCGATTTCTATGGTGAATCCGCAGGCGCACAGCGCTTCGGAATGTTTTATTTCGCATTTCAATCTTGTGATCCGGCGTTTTCCGCCATCTTTATTGTAACATTTCTGGTAGTTTACCTGGATGACTTGAGCCCAACTTTTTTTGGGAGGTGCAATCGGAATACATTTAGCCAAACGCAAGGGGTGTTTAAAAGATTTAGAACGCACCAAGAGAGCCCATAAGCGAGGCGGGACGGGACCAGTCACATTCACGTGAGTGTAACACCGTAACATGCTGTAATGGAGCCGCGCGTCTTGCTTTCGTCTCGCACACTGACTATGCCGCGCAAGAAGAAGGCCACCCCGCTTCGCAAACACTATTCGAAGGATCTGAAGGCCCGTGTGATATATCAAGCCTACACTCTGAACTACACATCCACGGAGATAGCGATAAATCTCGACATGCCTCTGCGCGTCGTGCAGCGCATAAAGAGGACCTGGCGCGAGATTGGGGAGGTCTGTCGTGACCGCAGATACCAGGGACGGTCGCCGTTGATGTCCCAAACCCAAACAAAGGTTCGTCGCAGCATTACCGACACCTTACTAACCTCATTCTGTCCGCGGCAGTTTTTACTTGCGTTGATCGACCACACTCCCGACATCTACCTGGACGAAATCCAGGAGCAACTTTTCATCCAGCACGATGTTGATGTGTCCCTGGCTACAGTGTCGCGCACAATGAAACGTCTCGGGCTATCCTCCAAAAAGGTAGGTATCAATGTGCGCACCACAATTACAGCTCTCATTATCCTCTAGCTTTCACGAGCAGCAGCTGAGCGTTGTGAACATGCTCGCTGGCACTTTCTCATGGAGATTGGGGATGAGCCAGCCGACCGCATTGTGTGCGCGGATGAGTCCGCCGTGAATATTCTGACCTCATACCGCCGCAACGGCTGGTCTATGAAAGGGCTGCGCACCCGCAAGAAATGCTGCTTTTTCCGTGGAACCAGGTATCATTTCTTTTTGAAGTTGTCTGAGGGAGGATCGCTACAGATACTCGCTTCTGCCTGCCATTACAACGGAAGGTATTATTTATAGTCATATAAAGGAAGGCGGTTACAACGGGGACCAGTTTCTACTGTGGCTGGAAGGTATGCTCCGAGTTATGAGCCCATATCCCGCCAAACACAGCATTCTCGTGCTTGACAACTGTCGCATCCACCACGTAGACGGCGTCGAGGAGATGTGTGAAGCAGCGTAAGTCAGACGCATCTATTTGTCCTGCCACTAATCCACGAGTTCTTAGCGGTGGGAAACTCATTTTCCTACCTCCTTACTCCCCCGACTTGAATCCAATTGAGGAGTGCTTCGCATTTATCAAGGCTTACATCTCCCGCCATGGTCAGATGTTTCGCGACATCGTGGAAATGGGTGACGAGGTGGCTCCCTTCTTGTTTTTGTATGGTGTCTTGGACAAGGTCACAGTGGAGTCGTCGCGGGGTTGGTTCCACCACTCTGGCTACTTGTAGCTAGCTATGTTCAACCCTTTTTGGGACCAATAAACTCGGGAATGAATCGGGAACAGGGTATATTGACTCACCGTCCGCGCCCTAAGTTCCGCAAACAGCAGTAAGAGGTGTGAACGCACATAGACTATCCGTGAAATTTGAACGACCCTGGCATCACATGGGAAGACGGCTGCTTTCCGCTTCTCACGTATAGAACATCTATACCTGAAATGGAACTTCTGAAGCAATTCTAAACAGTGATATAAAAAAAAATTGAAAAAAAATCCCTCATCTGCATTGGTCAACAACGCACACACACACATAAAAATACAACACTCCTAATTTGAATGTTCATCCCTCATCTGCATTGGTCTTCATCTGAGTTGGTCAACAACGCACACATACGGAAATGCGACACAAGAGCCAACTTGAGTCCTTTGTACAGCTCGCAAGCCAGCACTGGCCTTTTGCGGGTTTGTCGAGATAGAAAACATGCCGGGGACGGACTGAAAGTCCTGAGGGCTTCTGGATATTTTGCAATCACACTGCGAGGTGTATCGAAGGGTGATGTTGAAGCCAACATCGTGTGGTGAATTGAACACCGAGGCGCTGCGTCGCAACAATGTTGGAGGTGCAATTTTGCAATCACACTGCGAGGTGTATCGAAGGGCGATGTTGAAGCCAACATCGTGTGGTGAATTGAACACTGAGGCGCTGTGTTAATTTTTTCCAACTCTAGACATGGCTTCGGTCATTTGCGGTGCGACTGCCCGGGAATCGAAACAGAGATCCTCAAAATTTGTTAATTTATTCAAACTCTGAACATGGATTCGGCTGTTTGCGGTTCGACTGTCTGGGAAGAAAAAAGTGTGAACTAAAAAAACCGTGATTATATTATATACTTTATGGAAGTAAGGTAATTTTTTTTTTAAAAAAATCTTATTAAAATTTTTTCTCTTGGATTTTGCTATACAAATATATTCTATAGCACGTTGTTGAGATAAATTTTAGCTCTATCCAACGAGTTTATGGCAGGTGTATTTAAGCTTTCAGTGAAAAAAATACTTGCTTCAATATAATAGAAAAGAGACAAAGACAGAAGCGCAAGAACAAGAGCATAGGAATCACGAAAGAAACTGACGTGATTATAGTATATATATACATTACCAATCAAAAATACATTATATACTTTCTGGAAACGAAGGAATCTTTTGCATTAGCCTGTTTGCGCAACAGCCATATGAGCCATCAGATGGCTTTTTTGCCGTGCGCAACATTCCGTCATATGGCTCGGAAAAAAAATGACCTGCTGCCCGAGCAGTCCTGACTGTCAGGGTAGGGGCCTCGCACAATCCTCGGGTGTCCTCAAAATTGTCTGGTACTCGTGGAAAGGTGTTGACAAGGTTGGATCATGTCGGAAATCAAATATATCTGCGCAGTTGAGACTCCACGGCGGGTGAACATCACCCTCCAGCAAGATATAGGTGAATGCATGATGCTAGTCTTTGTGTGAAGGCTTTTTGATTCTGGTTCGCCCGGGGTTGCAAAGCCATTAGCCATATGGTGCGCACATCAAAAAAGCCATCAGATGGCTCATATGGCTGTTGTGCAAACCCTCTATTGTTGAGTGAGTGGAGATGATAAATCCGCAATGAGGCTGCATTAACATTGTCTTTACCTCGCCATAATTCACTTCTTGCCTGAATAAATAGAGATCTTGGTGGGCACAAATCAGTCCTCTGCTTCTTTGACAAGAGCAATACAGGGCGCTTTGAACATCGGACACTATTACGAGTGTTATTTTTTTGCGTCTTGCCAGACTGACTCACCAAATGTTTGATATCTCATTTCCGTGCGAAGAGTGTGAGCTTCGGACCTACAAATTCCCACTGACAAAGGAGACCAGGGATGAACATGATTGGCCACAGCCTTGTGCACATTGTAGTTCTGACATCAAACCGCCGCTCAGTCGCCGTTCAATTTCTGGTCCCGCTTTTGAAGCCTCCAGCCGTTGTGCCAATAATCTACCTAACCCTAGGCTCAAGCCCCGCCAGCGTTCTGGCACCACTGCCACCAATTCCGAAGCCAAGGTCGAGCGCGAGGCAGTGTTTGCTGCTGCGGCTGCACGGACGCTTCGATCAGATTTCATCTGTCCCTTTTGTGATAAGAAGGGACACTATAAATTGGAATGCCGGGAGAAGATTAGATAAGACGATTAAGTATTTATAGCATATAATGTATTTTTTAATTTTTTTAATCAAACAGGATAAAAAAAAACCAAAAACACACGGATCTACACTCAATGTCAACGACGCATGAGAGTGACAGTAGACACCATACACAATTCTATACACTTGGTAACAATTATCATATGAACACAGGAGTGTGGAATGTTCTTTCATATCAACAAAACAGATACAGATCTACACTCAATATCAATCGAAGCTCACATTGCAAGATGCCCAGGCACGTCATTGAACGAGAATTGACAGTCGCAGTGTATAGAATCACAGAAAGTTTGTGTGATTAACTTTGCTCATATAATAATTGTCGCTAAGTTTGTAAGACACAGCTGAACGATAGCAGATACTAATAAGACAAGTTGTAGGTTCCAATTTGGAGATGAGAAAGTGGTAACACTTTGACAATCCGCACCTCACTTTGACAATCCGCACCTACTACACAATGCCTGCCCTGTAGGCGGACTTGACTGCGAGTCAGATAATAGTCAAAGAGATACAATTAATTGAATTCTGCAATTAATTGAATTCCGCACCTCACTTTGACAATCCGCACCTACTACACAATGCCTGCCCTATGGGCGGACTTGGACTTGGTTATGCTTCAGAAGTTCATGAGACAAGTACAAGATGCTAGTGAAGGTTATCAGCTTACATACCGAGTAAGAGTTGATCCCGTGCCAAAGAAGGCCAGAAAGAACGAGTAAACATTATACAGTTGAAAGCACAACTCACATCGAGATAACACAGGTCCGTAGGAGGAATCCAGAGAGAAGAAACTCTGAGCATTCTCACTTGGCGACACATGGTCGCTTTCAACAAGAAATAGAGTAGGGTTTATAATATAGGTATTGTAGTTTTAGATTATATCGTGCTTTATCTGTCATAGTTGTGTTAGCTGAACTGCAAACACTGGAATTGGTGAGACACTATGCTTTAATTTCCCTCTCTCAAACGATGTCGTGGCCCTTCGCCTGCTGAATCTTTCTATAATCACTGATCATGGAGTTCAAGACGATATAGGCGTACAGGTTAAAATATTGGTTGTTGACTTTTGTTCACTAAACTGACAATGAACAGATCAAGGACGAATTGATTCTGGAGAGAGTAAATGACAGTGAGCATAGCAAAAGAGTGAATTTCATCTTCTTTTTACCGGCCTATTCTGATCTATAAACAGATTCTGCATCTTACAATAAATTTATTGGGTCGAAGCAGACGAATTCATGCACTTTGACAATGCAGTATATGTGCACATGCCGCTCAAATGATTGTGCTATATTCAGACACTTCTCAGATGACTCTAGCCATTCTTTCCTGCACTCTTGCACATTTCATATTCACCAGATACAGCGTGATCATGTGCTGGGTGCTACGACAGCACCCCTCGTTGGGTGCGTTGCTCTTTGCCCTCGGTGCGTTGCTCTTTGCCCTCGGTGTCAGTCGTGTGGAAAAAGATTTGAGGACCCCTCATCTGGATTGGTCAACAACACATTCCTCATCTGGATTGGGGAACAATGCACACATACACTCCAGACAAATGCCATGGCCGTGGATTTATGGCGTTTGATTGGCATAGGTCGGAACTTGCATTGTCTCAGGAGGCAAGTTGCGTGAAGAAACAAATAGGTGGGCATAGTTTCACATCTACGCTATTCAGACTATATACAGTTGAACCGGAAAATTGATAAGCATTGAATGAAATGAATTGCACCACAAGACCAAAACAACTCACCTAGTAGGGGCTACGGCGCTCGGCTCCTTCTTCTTCTACTCCTGGGCAGAGCCTCTTCCGAGGACCTATAGTTTTTGACTCCTCTTACCGTTGGACATACCCCTCGTCATGGAGATTGTGTTCCAATCTATCCTTTCCGGGATCTGCTCCTTTCCACAGCAATAGTGAAGTTGCATTTCTTTTATAAAAATTATATTTATAACGATTAATATATACCTCTAGTATAAGAATGTATATTATATCAAAAGGGTCCAAGGATAAGAATTTTCAACATTGGGTCTTCGTTGGTGCGGTTTTGTACACTGATCACATGCTGACGATATGGTGAGTACGTCACAGTGCTTTTATTATGTTAGCTAGGACAGTAGTGAAAAGAGAAGAAAATAGATACATGGAAGATGAGAAAGATATAAAGTAAGATTCTTTATCTTTTGATCACGACCACATTGATCTTTTTTTTTTTTCATTTTTGATCTTCTAGCTTATTTTATTGCAGCTTTCTGATAACAATCTAAGAACAGCACCGCCACCATCGCGCAAGAACTGCTGGAGCTCGCTGGGACGGTGACCTAGAGGATGAGAAATTTGGATGAAAATCAGCCAAAAAACAATGGGAACGTGAACGAGAAAAGGCTAATAATTAGGTCTTATAATACTGCAACAAGTGCCTAAAGTTGGAGAGCTTATTCACCTCACACTATCCTTTTTTCCTTTCTTTAGGGTTGTTTTTAAAGAATAGAAAAATCAGATATCACTGAACAATGGCTGATACTAAAAAGTAGTTTATAGGTCCAAATACTAATTTCCAGCTCATGACTCTTACACTCAACAAAACATTTCAATCACCATGGTGTAGGGTAGCAGTATCAAGTTTACTGATACAAGAAGTTCTTCCGAGGACCCTCTTGAGTCCTTTGTACAGCTCGCAAGCCGCAAAAGATTAACACAATATAGTAATGCAACACAGTTATAGTGTAATACATCATGTGAGACTAGTCTCACATATAAAAACCAATATGCCACACTTTATGTGTCTATCATAAAAATCTATCATAAAAATCAAAACAAAATGTTCGTCATTGGTTCCTATTTAAAGACTTTGACGAGCCAAGAATTGAGCTCCCCTACCTGAGTACGGCGTCGGAAAAACACGAATTGTCCGTGTGGGTCTCCCCAAGTCTCAAGGCACGTCTGAGAGGCTTATTTGAACGAGCAGGTACCTCGTCTCTCTCTTCAGATGCCACTCTAACGATGTCGATAGGATTTCGCTCGTACAAAGGCGATGGGGGGTGAGTTCCTCATGCGTCGCCGCCTCCAACGGAATCCCTCAGGCCGTATAGTGTTCGTCAAGGTGTTCATGATATTTTTCTGGGTTTGCATCGTGCATTGTGATGATGGTGGGAGGGAACTGACGAGTCTTCCGATTTCCTGATTAGGGCACGTTAACGGAATATCTTCCCTCACCCTCCGCGTTCAACAGAGAGGTGTATTTCGCCTTCTTTCCACCGGCCTCCAGTCGTTAAACGGCCCTTGGATTTTACAGCGAATTTATCGGGACGAAGCAGCGAAAACGCGTCGATGCAATCCGACAACGCTGGGTACGTGCACACGCCGAATCAATGATAGACTTACTGAAATGATCGTGCTATGTTCAGACGCTTCTCGGGCGACCCTGGCCACCCTGCGTGGCATGTAAAACGACGTTCCGCAGCTCTTTTCTTCAGCCCGCGACTCTCTACACTCAACAAAACATTCAATCGCAATGGTACGCGGTCTCCCCAAGTTATATCGCAACTCTGGCTCGGCGCTCATGGTTGCCCATACACAGCAGCGTTTCACTCCAACGCCGCCTGCCTATGAGGTGGCCGACCCCACCACAGTCGTTCCGCCGTACTCTGGACAATCACAACTTATCAGCAAAAATCCCCCAGCATACCTAGCACAATGTAGACAACATACCTCTCATACCACGGTAGCTTAACCCCTGGTCTGTAGCAATGAATAGCTGTGGGTATCAGCTACAGACTGCTATGGAAGTTCGCAGTAGTCACACGTGTGACTAAAATACCACCCATAGCTCTGTAGCGCTGTAGTAGCAATAGCGCGCTATACCACAATAGAGCTCATTGTAACTTGACTTCGCACTACTGAAAAGGAGGGCAGAGCAGACAAATAAATACATAATAGGATCAAATGAATACAAAAAACTGTCTCACATATAAAAACCAATATGCCACACTTTATGTGTCTATCATAAAAATCTATCATAAAAATCAAAACAAAATGTTCGTCATTGGTTCCTATTTAAAGACTTTGACCCAATTTCTCCTTCCACTCCTTTCCTACATTCGACAACCTCTCCCTTCACAAGACACCAGCACTTCAGTAGCCAGAGTTTCTCAGCAAGCTGCCAGATCTCTCTTTGGCCTGGGCATGTGCTGTTTAGGAGGATATGCTCCATTGATTCAATTACACCGCAGTGTTGGCACATGTATATGAAGCGTTTGGAGCAAGTGCATCCTCCTAGCTCCAGCAACAAGCGGACGAGGGCTCCAGCACCAGTAGCACCCCGCGCTCAGCACCTTACACAAACACAGCGCGTCCAGCACGGAGGAGTAGGAAAGAAAACAGCTGCTGCGAACCCAAGCGTAGGCTTCGGAGGCTTCACGCTGTTGAAATAAGCTCAGAAGGGTGGATGTTTGCAAGAGAATTTAGCTCTTTGCAAACCAGTAAGGTACTACAATGTAACTACCAGTTTTTATACTACGGATTAGTTTGAATCACTGCTGCTGTTTTTAAATTGTCGTCAAAAGCGGATTGATATGAAAGAACGTCGAAAAGCAGCCAACGATACAAGTGTATCGTTGTTTTGTTGCTTATATTGGATATATGAGATGATATAGTGACCAGAAAGATAGAATGAGCTTAAAATAGTTTTTATTTGCTAGATCAAAACAGCCAACGATACAAGTGTATCGTTGTTTTGTTGCTTATATTGGATATATGAGATGATATAGTGACCAGAAAGATAGAATGAGCTTAAAATAGTTTTTATTTGCTAGATCAAAAAAAAAAAAAATTATATATTAAAAATACTTAATTATTATTATTTTTCTATTCTTTAAAAACAACCCTAGAGAAAGGAAAAAAGGATAGTGTGAGGTGAATAAGCTCTACAACTTTAGGCATATTAGTCAACAATGTATTCCTCATTTGAAAAGTGCTCACAATTAGGAGGTATGAACACATAGACTATCCGTGAGATCTGAACGACCCTGGCATCACATGGGAAGACAGCTGCTTTCCGCTTCTCACGTATAGAACATCTACAATCGCTCTCCTTATCAACCTCAAGTTTAGCTAGCCTTGCCACTTCTCCAGTCCACTGCTCCCTCAGTTCTCGCTCCTACTGCAGCAATTTGATCTCACACATGTCTCTTCCAATATTTCTGGCAACATCTGGAGTGCTGTGTCCACGCGCACACCAGCTTGGCTTTCTCCTCGGACAAGCGGACCGGCCGACTCACACCATGCCTGCGTCGTGAGGATAATAAATCTGATTAAGGCTTACAGTTTGCAGCCAGCTATTTAGCTACAATGTGCGCGCTCTGTCTGTTGTGATAATACTTGTTAATGATTTTCCCAGACAGTCGCACCGCAAACAGCCGAATCCATGTTCAGAGTTTGAATAAATTAACACAGAGCAAATTTTGAGGATCTCTGTTTCGATTCCCGGGCAGTCGCACCGCAAATGACCGAAGCCACGTCTAGAGTTGGAAAAAATTAACACAGCACCACACGATGTTGGCTTCAACATCACCCTTCGATACACCTCGCAGTGTGATTGCAAAATTGCACCTCCAACATTGTTGTAACACGGTGTATCGAAGGGTGATGTTGAAGCCAACATCGTCTTTCTATCTCGACAAACCCGTAAAAGTCCAGTGCTGGCTTGCGAGCTGTACAAAGGACTCAAGAGGGTCCTCGGAAGAACTTCTTGTATCAGTAAACTTGATACTGCTACCCTACACCATGGTGATTGAAATGTTTTGTTGAGTGTAAGAGTCATGAGCTGGAAATTAGTATTTGGACCTATAAACTACTTTTTAGTATCAGCCATTTATAACTGTGTTGCATTACTATATTGTGTTAATCTTTTGCATATCACACAAGAGTCATAAAAGTAAGATAAGTTCTCTAACTTTTCGTCTCTAAAGGTTTTCGCATTTGATTGTAAAGCTGTAGAAGATTGCCTTTTTGAGTGATTTATAATAATCTTTTCTTAATTTGAAAATCTTTACTTCGCTTTAGAAGTTCCATTTCAGGTATGTATAAATGTTCTATATGTACTATACGGCAACGGGAAAAATCCAACCTCAAATGAGATACAGTATTTAAAAATCTTTAATTCGCTTTAGAAGTTCTATTTTAGGTATGTATAGATGAAACAGCAGCAGTGATTCAATCTGATCCGTAGTATAAAAACTGGTAGTTACATTGTAGTATCTTACTGGTTTGCAAAGAGCTAAATTCTCTTGCAAACATCCACCCTTCTGAGCTTATTTCAACAGCGTGAAGCCTCCGAAGCCTACGCTTGGGTTCGCAGCAGCTGTTTCCTTTCCTACTCCTCCGTGCTGGACGCGCTGTGTTTGTTTTGTGTAAGGTGCTGAGCGTGGGGTGCTACTGGTGCTGGAGCCCTCGTCCGCTTGTTGCTGGAGCTGGGAGGATGCACTTGCTCCAAATGCTTCATATACATATAGTACAGTTATAATTGTGCTGCATTTTCTTTTACATTTTCTAATGAATTTGACTTTCTTGTGATATGAATTTGTGATATGTTAGACCAATTGACTTTCTTGTGATATGTTAGACCAAGATTTTAATTCTGCGGCAAGTGGATGACCATAATACTGCAACAAGTGGATGGCTATACCAGCTCTAGTGAGCTACGAGAGATAGTAGGAAAACATAGAGCGAAGTAGATGGCCATACCAGTTCTAGTGAGCTATTTTAATACTGCAACAAGTGGATGGCCATAATACTGCAACAAGCGGATGGCCATACCGGTTCTAGTGAGCTACGAGACATAGTAAAGTGGGAAAACATGGAGACAGAGAGAAATAAAAGGAGCCGGCAATCATTATTCAGCTGTATCTTATGTTTTTATCAATATAGACAGAGAGAAATAAAAGGAGCCCAATTATTCTTGAGCCATATCTTATGTTTTTACTCTGCCGGCAATCATTCTTGAGCCATATCTTATGTTTTTACTCTTCAAAGACAACCTGCTGCTCTTGCTACTATGGTGTGCTATAGTTTCGAACCAAGTGACTCACCTATGTTTCTATATCGACAGTGATAGGCAAATCACATTCTTTGGCCAGCCGTATCTTATGTTTTCACTCTTCAAAGACGACCTAAATTCATTACAGCTACTTTAACAATATATGATCAGAGTCCGCAAAATATACTGTCATCCTGCTTTGCAAAACTTCCAGAGGGAAAACGTACCTTTTGGAAGGTGACGGACGCAGCGAGGGACTTGAGCCCTCGTGAGATGAGAGAGGGTTGAGCAAAAAACTGTCTCGCTTCCGTTTGCATAGCTCCGAGCACGAATCCAGCTCTGTCTCATCAACTGCTTAGACATCCAGCTTTTTGAGTGGATTGTGATGGTAGTGTAGTCGGTTGCAGACTCTGATTGTACAATAAAATTTAAAAAACTAAAATAGATGCAAACTATGTGACCTTCATGTGATATGCTAAAAAAATGCTGACCTTGAGTGAGCCCATACAATGTGAAGGCCATCCAGTGTATATCTGCATCATCATATGTATATATCAATAGAGTAAGCTACAAGATCGAAAAGTACTTAGTTACATTCTTTTTGTGCATGCCACCGCAGGAAGAGCAGCATCTTCCAAGCCTGCGGGTGCACAGTGAAGTTGGAAAGGAGTTCCTGTCCCCTTCTATGCCGTCTGAGATCCGTCTGTCGGAAGAGTTTCGGGGTTTCGTGATAACCCGGACGACGTAGTGGATAATCTGGTCCGAAAGGCGAGGAGTTTCGGGGTTTCATGATAACCCGGACGGCGTAGTGGATGGCGAGTAGCATGAGGTGAATCATGATATCACCCCCCCTCTTCAAGGCCGATGTCCTCAGCGACTTGGTTGTAGTGCAGTAATCGTTACCGACAATAACCCGTACCAATTATCGAGTTGATTAGGATGGTGTAATGTCGATTTCATCATTGTCCATTTTGATTCCGTTTTTGATCGCCGTTCCGTGGGTGCCGTCAACGTCTAATTGTTCCAGCCGCAGATCTAATCCGCATTTGGACACGAACAAGCTTTTAGAACTTGTATCAGCTCCCCTGAGCTGCGGCTTCCGCGCGCCCCTGTTCAATTCAATCGCGTCTTGAATAACCCGGGGTGTCGGGATGTCATCGCAACTTCCTCTTTCTTCCTTCCCCCCATGTCACAACCTCCCAGCAAGCCTGCTCCTTTGTCTTTCGTGCCCCCCACGCCAGCGCCACAGTATTCACCAACTTGGCGCCTCGACCTCTGCCTCACCGACTTCGACCCGGACTTCGCGCTCCCCAGGGACGCTGGGCAACCAACATCGTTCCCTGTCTCGACGTTTCTAGTCCGGTAGCGGGCCAAGAGCCCGCCTACACTGAATCGAACCGTCTCCCGTTCCTTCGCGAGGATCGGTGGAGTGTCTCCAACCCGCGGCTCACTCGGTCTGTTTCCCCCGCCAATCCTCCGCCGACTTGGAACTCGGGGGTTGTTTGTTCGGGAGTTGCGCAAGCTCCTCCAACCCCCAGGTATAACCCGGATCTGGCCCGCTGGCTCCTGGGTCGCGAGCCTTTCTCGCGTCACCAGTTGGAGCCGCCCCGCCATTGCTATGTCGGCCATCACCAGCGGCCTTGGGGCCGCCTCCTTCCCTGGGGGAGAAGAACCCCCTGCCTACTCGTTCACATCCGCGGTTTTGGATGGCGACGAACTTGACGCCTTTGTGTTGGAGCAAGGGGAGGATCCGCGGAATGTTTTGGGAGCCACCACCCCCGTTCCCCCACGCACCCCCACACCGTCTCCGTCGCCCGTCCCCCCACGCGTGCCTTCTCCGATTCCGGCTTACCCTGCTGCTTCAAGCGAGCCCCTCGCTGGTGCAGGCGAGGAGATGGACGTCGACGAGGACTTCATCTTGCTCCCTCCTGCGAGTCCTCCTCCATCCCCATTCAAGAAGATTCCGTTGAGAAAGCGGCACGGTGCTCGAGTCGCTTTTGAGGAGGACGAGGAAGATGTTCGGCCTCAGGTGCGGAGGAGTCGATCGCCGGCGGGTAGGGTGCCGCCGCCACACATTCCCAGTGCCGGTTCTTGGGAGAATTCTCGTCCTCGTCGTTTGCCCGCGGCTTCGTCGTCTTGTCGGTATCCCCGCCGCTCCCCTCCGCCCAGTAGTCGCGCCCATCCTCCCCGCCAGCCGCGTTGGTTCCCTTCCGAGGCTCGGAGATCCAAGTCTCCTGCTCGTAAGCGGATGAAGTAAAAGGAGATAAGAGTGGGGAAAATTTTTGTTGTAAGTTGGCAGAGCGGAGGCGAGAGCTACGTAATGGATATGTAAAGGAGCGCGGGGGGATTTGTGCATCAGACACTGGGAATGTATTATAGGGGAAATGTAAGGTAAATAAAAATTGATAATCTTGCCTCCCCGATTCGTTCCCAATCCACCTTCACCTTTGTCGTCAGTAAGATCGACCATACCCAGCCATTTCTTGGTGGCAGGTTTAGCCGGTGGGATGACAGCAGTTTCTACCCCATTTACGCTTGCTGGAACCAAGAACAGCTTGGTGGGAGGCGGCATGATAGGGAGGAGGGGTAAATTCTGAGAGAGAATGAATCAATCAGGCGCCTGGCCATCAGACTTTTGACATTTTGATTGTGACGTTGTACAACGTCATAAAACACCAAAAAACGCGTGAAAACACGTGAAAACGTGCTGAAACGCCACAACACACAATCTCAACAATTTTAGACCTTATTTTGACAATGCCAAACAATGATCAGCGGATACCGTCAAACTGGATGCCGATCCCCTGTGCTTTGGACCTCCACATGAACGTCAATGACCATCCCAACCTCTATGCTCACTGTAAGCTACATATCGTGTCTTTGTCGCCGCTGGGGCCACAACAAATTTGGGTGAACAACACATGCGAAATGCAACAATCAAAATGTCAAAAGACTGATGTGAGGCAGTAGAGATTTGACGGACTAAAGCCTTATTGAAAGTGTTCACCATGTGCGGAAAGTGAGACTCAATCAAAGGTGCCGCAATCCACTCGGTTGTTGTTGCAGAAGCTTGACCGGAAGCCAATTTGGGTGCACGCAAACGCGCAAGCACCAACTGAATGAGCCCTCCAGTAGCAATCTTAACCTGATACTTCTTTGAAGTTTTGGCACTAGGCTGGGAAACCCGAAGAAGTTGGAGATAGGAGGCTCTGATATGCATCCTTCGACGATGTGCTTGCGAATTTGTTGATCGAGATCCAGGGGCTGGAAAGTATCAGTAACCGAACGGTCGAGCACAGTATGAGAATAGATCACCATTGTGAGCCGGCGCGTAAAGAGACCAGGGAAGATAAGCCGCTTGAATTTGTCGAGGATCGTGCTTGAGTTCCAGCCCAATTCTCTATGGCAGTACATGGCGAGCTCGGAGGAGACCCCTCCGACCACAATGTGACAGGCTCGACGTACAACTTGAGAGCACGAAGGCTGGGGAACGTTTCAGGGATGTTGGTGGAAAGATTTGGCTGCTTGCTCCGTAAAAATCCACGCGAGTTCGTGGCCAGCTCCAGACGAAGGTCCTCACGCCAGCGCACAAGGAAATCTTCAAGATCAGCCTCCACCATATTTTGGCAGGCGGCAACCAAGTTGTCTCTGAATCCGCAGTGCGCCAATGCATGCGCAATGTCACCGTATGTGCGGCCTGCATCCAACGAGCCCCGCCTTGAATCAAGTTTTAATAAGCACTGTAAGTCTGGAAGGCCAACATACCATATAGCTTTACTTGTTTTTTTCCCTGCGGCCGCTAAGGTTTGAGCAAAGTAGTACGTCCACGGATTTGCGACATTGGCTGAAGCATTCTTCAGGTCAGAATGGGCAGCAACTTCGCACAGCTCACGGAAAGCGGATCCCGGTGCCGCCGCTAAAGCTTTACTTGTTTTTTTCCCTGCGGCTGCTAAGGTTGAGCAAAGTAGTACGGCCATGGATTTGCGACATTGGCTGAAGCATTCTTCAGGTCAGAATGGGCAGCAACTTGGCACAGCTCACGGGAAGCGGATCCCGGTGCCGCCGCTAAAGCTTTACTCGTTTTTTCCCTGCGGCCGCTAAGGTTTGAGCAAAGTAGTACGTCCATGGATTTGAGACATTGGCTGAAGCATTCTTCAGGTCCGCAAATAGGCAGCACCGTATCCTGAGGTGTGACACAGCTCACGGGAAGGAAGTTTTTAATTGTTTTTTCCCTGCGGCCGCAAAGCTTTTGAGCAGAGTAGCACCTCGATGGACGTGCCGAATTGTGGGTGAGACTTTGGCTGAGGTGTTCTGCAAGTCAGCAACTTGGCACACCTCACGGGAAGCGGATTCCAGTGCCGCCGCTAAGGTTTTACTTGTGTTTTCCCTGCGGCCGCTAAGGTTGAGCAAAGTAGTACGTCCATGGATTTGCGACATTGGCTGAAGCATTCTTCAGGTCAGAATGGGCAGCAACTTGGCACAGCTCACGGGATACGGATCCCGGTGCCGCCGCTACGGTTTTACTCGTTTTTTCCCTGCGGCCGCTAAGGTTTAAGTAAAGTAGTACGTCCATGGATTTGAGACATTGGCTGAAGCATTCTTCAGGTCCGCAAATAGGCAGCACCGTATCCTGAGGTGTGACACAGCTCACGGGAAGGAAGTTTTTAATTGTTTTTTCCCTGCGGCCGCAAAGCTTTTGAGCAGAGTAGCACCTCGATGGACGTGCCGAATTGTGGGTGAGACTTTGGCTGAGGTGTTCTGCAGGTCAGCAACTTGGCACGGAAGCGGATTCCAGTGCCGCCGCTAAGGTTTTACTTGTGTTTTCCCTGCGGCTGCTAAGGTTGAGCAAAGTAGTACGTCCATGGATTTGCGACATTGGCTGAAGCATTCTTCAGGTCAGAATGGGCAGCAACTTGGCACAGCTCACGGGAAGCGGATCCCGGTGCCGCCGCTAAGGTTTTACTCGTTTTTTCCCTGCGGCCGCTAAGGTTTAAGTAAAGTAGTACGTCCATGGATATGAGACATTGGCTGAAGCATTCTTCAGGTCAGCAAATAGGCAGCACCGTATCCTGAGGTGTGACACAGCTCACGGGAAGGAAGTTTTTACTTGTCTTTTCCCTGCGGCCGCTAAGGTTTGAGCAGAGTAGCACCTCGATGGACGTGCCGAATTGTGGGTGAGACTTTGGCTGAGGTGTTCTGCAGCTCAGCAACTTGGCACAACTCACGGGAAGCGGATTCCAGTGCCGCCGCTAAGGTTTTACTTGTGTTTTCCCTGCGGCCGCTAAGGTTGAGCAAAGTAGTACGTCCATGGATTTGCGACATTGGCTGAAGCATTCTTCAGGTCAGAATGGGCAGCAACTTGGCACAGCTCACGGGAAGCGGATCCCGGTGCCGCCGCTACGGTTTTACTCGTTTTTTCCCTGCGGCCGCTAAGGTTTAAGTAAAGTAGTACGTCCATGGATTTGAGACATTGGCTGAAGCATTCTTCAGGTCAGCAAATAGGCAGCACCGTATCCTGAGGTGTGACACAGCTCACGGGAAGGAAGTTTTTACTTGTTTTTTCCCTGCGGCCGCTAAGGTTTGAGCAGAGTAGTACGTCCATGGATTTGAGACATTGGCTGAAGCATTCTTCAGGTCAGCAAATAGGCAGCACCGTATCCTGAGGTGTGACACAGCTCACGGGAAGGAAGTTTTTAATTGTTTTTTCCCTGCGGCCGCAAAGCTTTTGAGCAGAGTAGCACCTCGATGGACGTGCCGAATTGTGGGTGAGACTTTGGCTGAGGTGTTCTGCAGGTCAGCAACTTGGCACACCTCACGGGAAGCGGATTCCAGTGCCGCCGCTAAGGTTTTACTTGTGTTTTCCCTGCGGCCGCTAAGGTTGAGCAAAGTAGTACGTCCATGGATTTGCGACATTGGCTGAAGCATTCTTCAGGTCAGAATGGGCAGCAACTTGGCACAGCTCACGGGAAGCGGATCCCGGTGCCGCCGCTACGGTTTTACTCGTTTTTTCCCTGCGGCCGCTAAGGTTTAAGTAAAGTAGTACGTCCATGGATTTGAGACATTGGCTGAAGCATTCTTCAGGTCAGCAAATAGGCAGCACCGTATCCTGAGGTGTGACATAGCTCACGGGAAGGAAGTTTTTAATTGTCTTTTCCCTGCGGCCGCAAAGCTTTTGAGCAGAGTAGCACCTCGATGGACGTGCCGAATTGTGGGTGAGACTTTGGCTGAGGTGTTCTGCAGGTCAGCAACTTGGCACACCTCACGGGAAGCGGATTCCAGTGCCGCCGCTAAGGTTTTACTTGTGTTTTCCCTGCGGCCGCTAAGGTTGAGCAAAGTAGTACGTCCATGGATTTGCGACATTGGCTGAAGCATTCTTCAGGTCAGAATGGGCAGCAACTTGGCACAGCTCACGGGAAGCGGATCCCGGTGCCGCCGCTAAAGCTTTACTTGTTTTTTCCCTGCGGCCGCTAAGGTTTGAGCAAAGTAGTACGTCCATGGATTTGAGACATTGGCTGAAGCATTCTTCAGGTCAGCAAATAGGCAGCACCGTATCCTGAGGTGTGACACAGCTCACGGGAAGGAAGTTTTTACTTGTTTTTTCCCTGCGGCCGCTAAGGTTTGAGCAGAGTAGTACGTCCATGGATTTGAGACATTGGCTGAAGCATTCTTCAGGTCAGCAAATAGGCAGCACCGTATCCTGAGGTGTGACACAGCTCACGGGAAGGAAGTTTTTACTTGTTTTTTCCCTGCGGCCGCTAAGGTTTGAGCAGAGTAGTACGTCCATGGATTTGAGACATTGGCTGAAGCATTCTTCAGGTCAGCAAATAGGCAGCACCGTATCCTGAGGTGTGACACAGCTCACGGGAAGGAAGTTTTTAATTGTTTTTTCCCTGCGGCCGCAAAGCTTTTGAGCAGAGTAGCACTTCGATGGACGTGCCGAATTGTGGGTGAGACTTTGGCTGAGGTGTTCTGCAGGTCAGCAACTTGGCACACCTCACGGGAAGCGGATTCCAGTGCCGCCGCTAAGGTTTTACTTGTGTTTTCCCTGCGGCCGCTAAGGTTTAAGTAAAGTAGTACGTCCATGGATTTGAGACATTGGCTGAAGCATTCTTCAGGTCAGCAAATAGGCAGCACCGTATCCTGAGGTGTGACACAGCTCACGGGAAGGAAGTTTTTAATTGTTTTTTCCCTGCGGCCGCAAAGCTTTTGAGCAGAGTAGCACTTCGATGGACGTGCCGAATTGTGGGTGAGACTTTGGCTGAGGTGTTCTGCAGGTCAGCAACTTGGCACACCTCACGGGAAGCGGATTCCAGTGCCGCCGCTAAGGTTTTACTTGTGTTTTCCCTGCGGCCGCTAAGGTTTAAGTAAAGTAGTACGTCCATGGATTTGAGACATTGGCTGAAGCATTCTTCAGGTCAGCAAATAGGCAGCACCGTATCCTGAGGTGTGACACAGCTCACGGGAAGGAAGTTTTTACTTGTTTTTTCCCTGCGGCCGCTAAGGTTTGAGCAGAGTAGTACGTCCATGGATTTGAGACATTGGCTGAAGCATTCTTCAGGTCAGCAAATAGGCAGCACCGTATCCTGAGGTGTGACACAGCTCACGGGAAGGAAGTTTTTACTTGTTTTTTCCCTGCGGCCGCTAAGGTTTGAGCAGAGTAGTACGTCCATGGATTTGAGACATTGGCTGAAGCATTCTTCAGGTCAGCAAATAGGCAGCACCGTATCCTGAGGTGTGACACAGCTCACGGGAAGGAAGTTTTTAATTGTTTTTTCCCTGCGGCCGCAAAGCTTATGAGCAGAGTAGCACTTCGATGGACGTGCCGAATTGTGGGTGAGACTTTGGCTGAGGTGTTCTGCAGGTCAGCAACTTGGCACACCTCACGGGAAGCGGATTCCAGTGCCGCCGCTAAGGTTTTACTTGTGTTTTCCCTGCGGCCGCTAAGGTTGAGCAAAGTAGTACGTCCATGGATTTGCGACATTGGCTGAAGCATTCTTCAGGTCAGCAAATAGGCAGCACCATATATTGAGGTATGACACAGCTCATGGGAAGGAAGTTTTTAATTGTTTTTTCCCTGCGGCCGCAAAGCTTTTGAGCAGAGTAGCACTTCGATGGACGTGCCGAATTGTGGGTGAGACTTTGGCTGAGGTGTTCTGCAGGTCAGCAACTTGGCACACCTCACGGGAAGCGGATTCCAGTGCCGCTGCTAAGGTTTTACTCGTTTTTTCCCTGCGGCCGCTAAGGTTTGAGCAAAGTAGTACGTCCATGGATTTGAGACATTGGCTGAAGCACTCTTCAGGTCAGCAACTAGGCAGCACCGTATACTGAGGTGTGACACAGCTCACGGGAAGGAAGTTTTTACTTGTCCTTTTCCCTGCGGCCGCTAAGGTTTGAGCAGAGTAGTACATCTATGGACGTGCCGATTGTGGGTGAGCCTTTGGCTGAGGTGTTCTGCAGGTCAGCAACTTGGAACACCTCACGGGAAGCGGATTCCAGTGCCGCCGCTAAGGTTTTACTTGTGTTTCCCTGCGGCTGCTAAGGTGAGCAAAGTAGTACGTCCATGGATTTGCGACATTGGCTGAAGCATTCTTCAGGTCAGAATGGGCAGCAACTTGGCACAGCTCACGGGAAGCGGATCCCGGTGCCGCCGCTAAAGCTTTACTTGTTTTTTTCCCTGCGGCCGCTAAGGTTTGAGCAAAGTAGTACGTCCATGGATTTGAGACATTGGCTGAAGCATTCTTCAGGTCAGCAAATAGGCAGCACCGTATCCTGAGGGGTGACACAGCTCACGGGAAGAAGTTTTTACTTGTTTTTTCCCTGCGGCCGCTAAGGTTTGAGCAGAGTAGTACGTCCATGGATTTGAGACATTGGCTGAAGCATTCTTCAGGTCAGCAAATAGGCAGCACCGTATCCTGAGGTGTGACACAGCTCACGGGAAGGAAGTTTTACTTGTTTTTTCCCTGCGGCCGCCTAAGGTTTGAGCAGAGTAGTACGTCCATGGATTTGAGACATTGGCTGAGCATTCTTCAGGTCAGCAAATAGGCAGCACCGTATCCTGAGGTGTGACACAAGCTCACGGGAAGGAAGTTTTTAATTGTTTTTTCCCTGCGGCCGCAAAGCTTATGAGCAGAGTAGCACTTCGATGGACGTGCCGAATTGTGGGTGAGACTTTGCTGAGGTGTTCTGCAGGTCAGCAACTTGGCACACCTCACGGGAAGCGGATTCCAGTGCCGCCGCTAAGGTTTTACTTGTGTTTTCCCTGCGGCCGCTAAGGTTGAGCAAAGTAGTACGTCCATGGATTTGCGACATTGGCTGAAGCATTCTTCAGGTCAGCAAATAGGCAGCACCATATATTGAGGTATGACACAGCTCATGGGAAGGAAGTTTTAATTGTTTTTTCCCTGCGGCCGCAAAGCTTTTGAGCAGAGTAGCACTTCGATGGACGTGCCGAATTGTGGGTGAGACTTTGGCTGAGGTGTTCTGCAGGTCAGCAACTTGGCACAGCTCACGGGAAGCGGATCCCGGTGCCGCCGCTACGGTTTTACTCGTTTTTTTCCCTGCGGGCCGCTAAGGTTTAAGTAAAGTAGTACGTCCATGGATTTGAGACATTGGCTGAAGCATTCTTCAGGTCAGCAAATAGGCAGCACCGTATCCTGAGGTGTGACACAGCTCACGGGAAGGAAGTTTTTTAATTGTTTTTTCCCTGCGGCCGCAAAGCTTTTGAGCAGAGTAAGCACCTCGATGGACGTGCCGAATTGTGGGTGAGACTTTGGCTGAGGTGTTCTGCAGGTCAGCAACTTGGCACACCTCACGGGAAGCGGATTCCAGTGCCGCCGCTAAGGTTTTTACTTGTGTTTTCCCTGCGGCTGCTAAGGTTGAGCAAAGTAGTACGTCCATGGATTTGCGACATTGGCTGAAGCATTCTTCAGGTCAGAATGGGCAGCAACTTGGCACAGCTCACGGGAAGCGGATCCCGGTGCCGCCGCTAAAGCTTTACTTGTTTTTCCCTGCGGCCGCTAAGGTTTGAGCAAAGTAGTACGTCCATGGATTTGAGACATTGGCTGAAGCATTCTTCAGGTCAGCAAATAGGCAGCACCGTATCCTGAGGTGTGACACAGCTCACGGGAAGGAAGTTTTTACTTGTTTTTTCCCTGCGGCCGCTAAGGTTTGAGCAGAGTAGTACGTCCATGGATTTGAGACATTGGCTGAAGCATTCTTCAGGTCAGCAAATAGGCAGCACCGTATCCTGAGGTGTGACACAGCTCACGGGAAGGAAGTTTTTACTTGTTTTTTCCCTGCGGCCGCTAAGGTTTGAGCAGAGTAGTACGTCCATGGATTTGAGACATTGGCTGAAGCATTCTTCAGGTCAGCAAATAGGCAGCACCGTATCCTGAGGTGTGACACAGCTCACGGGAAGGAAGTTTTTAATTGTTTTTTTCCCTGCGGCCGCAAAGCTTTTGAGCAGAGTAGCACTTCGATGGACGTGCCGAATTGTGGGTGAGACTTTGGCTGAGGTGTTCTGCAGGTCAGCAACTTGGCACACCTCACGGGAAGCGGATTCCAGTGCCGCCGCTAAGGTTTTACTTGTGTTTTCCCTGCGGCCGCTAAGGTTTAAGTAAAGTAGTACGTCCATGGATTTGAGACATTGGCTGAAGCATTCTTCAGGTCAGCAAATAGGCAGCACCGTATCCTGAGGTGTGACACAGCTCACGGGAAGGAAGTTTTTACTTGTTTTTTCCCTGCGGCCGCTAAGGTTTGAGCAGAGTAGTACGTCCATGGATTTGAGACATTGGCTGAAGCATTCTTCAGGTCAGCAAATAGGCAGCACCGTATCCTGAGGTGTGACACAGCTCACGGGAAGGAAGTTTTTAATTGTTTTTTCCCTGCGGCCGCAAAGCTTATGAGCAGAGTAGCACTTCGATGGACGTGCCGAATTGTGGGTGAGACTTTGGCTGAGGTGTTCTGCAGGTCAGCAAACTTGGCACACCTCACGGGAAGCGGATTCCAGTGCCGCCGCTAAGGTTTTACTTGTGTTTTCCCTGCGGCCGCTAAGGTTGAGCAAAGTAGTACGTCCATGGATTTGCGACATTGGCTGAAGCATTCTTCAGGTCAGCAAATAGGCAGCACCATATATTGAGGTATGACACAGCTCATGGGAAGGAAGTTTTTAATTGTTTTTTCCCTGCGGCCGCAAAGCTTTTGAGCAGAGTAGCACTTCGATGGACGTGCCGAATTGTGGGTGAGACTTTGGCTGAGGTGTTCTGCAGGTCAGCAACTTGGAACACCTCACGGGAAGCGGATTCGGGTGCCGCCGCTAAGGTTTTACTTGTGTTTTCCCTGCGGCCGCTAAGGTTGAGCAAAGTAGTACGTCCATGGATTTGCGACATTGGCTGAAGCATTCTTCAGGTCAGAATGGGCAGCAACTTGGCACAGCTCACGGGAAGCGGATCCCGGTGCCGCCGCTACGGTTTTACTCGTTTTTTCCCTGCGGCCGCTAAGGTTTAAGTAAAGTAGTACGTCCATGGATTTGAGACATTGGCTGAAGCATTCTTCAGGTCAGCAAATAGGCAGCACCATATATTGAGGTATGACACAGCTCATGGGAAGGAAGTTTTTACTTGTTTTTTCCCTGCGGCCGCTAAGGTTTGAGCAGAGTAGTACGTCCATGGATTTGAGACATTGGCTGAAGCATTCTTCAGGTCAGCAAATAGGCAGCACCGTATCCTGAGGTGTGACACAGCTCATGGGAAGGAAGTTTTTACTTGTCTTTTCCCTGCGGCCGCTAAGGTTTGAGCAGAGTAGTACATCTATGGACGTGCCGAATTGTGGGTGAGCCTTTGGCTGAGGTGTTCTGCAGGTCAGCAACTTGGAACACCTCACGGGAAGCGGATTCCAGTGCCGCTGCTAAGGTTTTACTCGTTATTTCCCTGCGGCCGCTAAGGTTTGAGCAAAGTAGTACGTCCATGGATTTGAGACATTGGCTGAAGCATTCTTCAGGTCAGCAACTAGGCAGCACCGTATACTGAGGTGTGACACAGCTCACGGGAAGGAAGTTTTTACTTGTCTTTTCCCTGCGGCCGCTAAGGTTTGAGCAGAGTAGTACATCTATGGACGTGCCGAATTGTGGGTGAGCCTTTGGCTGAGGTGTTCTGCAGGTCAGCAACTTGGAACACCTCACGGGAAGCGGATTCGGGTGCCGCCGCTAAGGTTTTACTTGTGTTTTCCCTGCGGCCGCTAAGGTTGAGCAAAGTAGTACGTCCATGGATTTGCGACATTGGCTGAAGCATTCTTCAGGTCAGAATGGGCAGCAACTTGGCACAGCTCACGGGAAGCGGATCCCGGTGCCGCCGCTACGGTTTTACTCGTTTTTTCCCTGCGGCCGCTAAGGTTTAAGTAAAGTAGTACGTCCATGGATTTGAGACATTGGCTGAAGCATTCTTCAGGTCAGCAAATAGGCAGCACCGTATCCTGAGGTGTGACACAGCTCACGGGAAGGAAGTTTTTACTTGTCTTTTCCCTGCGGCCGCTAAGGTTTGAGCAGAGTAGTACGTCCATGGATTTGAGACATTGGCTGAAGCATTCTTCAGGTCAGCAAATAGGCAGCACCGTATCCTGAGGTGTGACACAGCTCACGGGAAGGAAGTTTTTACTTGTTTTTTCCCTGCGGCCGCTAAGGTTTGAGCAGAGTAGTACGTCCATGGATTTGAGACATTGGCTGAAGCATTCTTCAGGTCAGCAAATAGGCAGCACCGTATCCTGAGGTGTGACACAGCTCACGGGAAGGAAGTTTTTAATTGTTTTTTTCCCTGCGGCCGCAAAGCTTATGAGCAGAGTAGCACTTCGATGGACGTGCCGAATTGTGGGTGAGACTTTGGCTGAGGTGTTCTGCAGGTCAGCAACTTGGCACACCTCACGGGAAGCGGATTCCAGTGCCGCCGCTAAGGTTTTACTTGTGTTTTCCCTGCGGCCGCTAAGGTTGAGCAAAGTAGTACGTCCATGGATTTGCGACATTGGCTGAAGCATTCTTCAGGTCAGCAAATAGGCAGCACCATATATTGAGGTATGACACAGCTCATGGGAAGGAAGTTTTTAATTGTTTTTTCCCTGCGGCCGCTAAGGTTTGAGCAGAGTAGTACGTCCATGGATTTGAGACATTGGCTGAAGCATTCTTCAGGTCAGCAAATAGGCAGCACCGTATCCTGAGGTGTGACACAGCTCACGGGAAGGAAGTTTTTACTTGTCTTTTCCCTGCGGCCGCTAAGGTTTGAGCAGAGTAGTACGTCCATGGATTTGAGACATTGGCTGAAGCATTCTTCAGGTCAGCAAATAGGCAGCACCGTATCCTGAGGTGTGACACAGCTCACGGGAAGGAAGTTTTTACTTGTTTTTTCCCTGCGGCCGCTAAGGTTTGAGCAGAGTAGTACGTCCATGGATTTGAGACATTGGCTGAAGCATTCTTCAGGTCAGCAAATAGGCAGCACCGTATCCTGAGGTGTGACACAGCTCACGGGAAGGAAGTTTTTAATTGTTTTTTCCCTGCGGCCGCAAAGCTTATGAGCAGAGTAGCACTTCGATGGACGTGCCGAATTGTGGGTGAGACTTTGGCTGAGGTGTTCTGCAGGTCAGCAACTTGGCACACCTCACGGGAAGCGGATTCCAGTGCCGCCGCTAAGGTTTTACTTGTGTTTTCCCTGCGGCCGCTAAGGTTGAGCAAAGTAGTACGTCCATGGATTTGCGACATTGGCTGAAGCATTCTTCAGGTCAGCAAATAGTGGTGGTGGGCAACGCCGAATGCCGATCCGTTACGATCACGTGCACGGCTAATTGGTCGTTGGTCTGATTCGGCTGACCCGCCACTTTTTTGTCCCTCCTCGCCTCAACTCGGACTCAATAACAAAGTTTGAACTCAAGTTTCCTTGAATACATGCTAAGATTGCCTATCCAGAGTCTTGGAATATTCCCTCAGGTCCAAGGCCATTAAAATCGAACGTCTTCGTACGAGCGAACCGTCCAAATTTTACCTTGGCAAGTCAAAAAAACCAACTAACGTGCACTTGGAGCCATTTTAGTGCGACTGGATCATAAAAAAAGTACCCAAATGATCTTTCAATGAGCTTTCAAGGCACAGGAACACAGTGCATGCGGTTCGAGCCATATCCATGATAAAAACGCGCATCAAAAACCCATCAAACTTGATGGTACTTGGCTCAGTCGCCGGGGCGGTTTTCGACATCATTTCGTCACATTTACCTCTGACTCAATTGATATGGATCGTAGTAATACCTATATCTTGTGCTCCTCCGTGCCGGAATTTGTGATTTATTGCATTTGACTTCGTTATCCTTGTTGCCTAGTGGAAATTTATTGCGTTCCATGTAATAAAATCTCGAAATTCAAAAAAGCGGCACGGACAAGCACAGATCTTCAGATTTCAGGTAGGGTTTCTCTTTTGCTCGAGACTGGTTTTACCGTTGCACAGACTGAAATGACGACTGTCGAACATTTGGGTCAATTTGTCGAGCAATTTGATCTCGTGATTAAGCGTGGGAACATCTTTCGGCACACGTCAATTGCCCACCACCACAAATAGGCAGCACCATATATTGAGGTATGACACAGCTCATGGGAAGGAAGTTTTTAATTGTTTTTTCCCTGCGGCCGCAAAGCTTTTGAGCAGAGTAGCACTTCGATGGACGTGCCGAATTGTGGGTGAGACTTTGGCTGAGGTGTTCTGCAGGTCAGCAACTTGGCACACCTCACGGGAAGCGGATTCCAGTGCCGCTGCTAAGGTTTTACTCGTTTTTTCCCTGCGGCCGCTAAGGTTTGAGCAAAGTAGTACGTCCATGGATTGAGACATTGGCTGAAGCATTCTTCAGGTCAGCAACTAGGCAGCACCGTATACTGAGGTGTGACACAGCTCACGGGAAGGAAGTTTTTACTGTCTTTTCCCTGCGGCCGCTAAGGTTTGAGCAGAGTAGTACATCTATGGACGTGCCGAATTGTGGGTGAGCCTTGGCTGATGTTCTGCAGGTCAGCAACTTGGAACACCTCACGGGAAGCGGATTCGGGTGCCGCCGCTAAGGTTTTACTTGTGTTTTCCCTGCGGCCGCTAAGGTTGAGCAAAGTAGTACGTCCATGGATTTGCGACATTGGCTGAAGCATTCTTCAGGTCAGAATGGGCAGCAACTTGGCACAGCTCACGGGAAGCGGATCCCGGTGCCGCCGCTACGGTTTTACTCGTTTTTTCCCTGCGGCCGCTAAGGTTTAAGTAAAGTAGTACGTCCATGGATTTGAGACATTGGCTGAAGCATTCTTCAGGTCAGCAAATAGGCAGCACCGTATCCTGAGGTGTGACACAGCTCACGGGAAGGAAGTTTTTACTTGTCTTTTCCCTGCGGCCGCTAAGGTTGAGCAGAGTAGTACGTCCATGGATTTGAGACATTGGCTGAAGCATTCTTCAGGTCAGCAAATAGGCAGCACCGTATCCTGAGGTGTGACACAGCTCACGGGAAGGAAGTTTTTACTTGTTTTTTTCCCTGCGGCCGCTAAGGTTTGAGCAGAGTAGTACGTCCATGGATTTGAGACATTGGCTGAAGCATTCTTCAGGTCAGCAAATAGGCAGCACCGTATCCTGAGGTGTGACACAGCTCACGGGAAGGAAGTTTTTAATTGTTTTTTCCCTGCGGCCGCAAAGCTTATGAGCAGAGTAGCACTTCGATGGACGTGCCGAATTGTGGGTGAGACTTTGGCTGAGGTGTCTGCAGGTCAGCAACTTGGCACACCTCACGGGAAGCGGATTCCAGTGCCGCCGCTAAGGTTTTACTTGTGTTTTCCCTGCGGCCGCTAAGGTTGAGCAAAGTAGTACGTCCATGGATTTGCGACATTGGCTGAAGCATTCTTCAGGTCAGCAAATAGCAGCACCATATATTGAGGTATGACACAGCTCATGGGAAGGAAGTTTTTAATTGTTTTTTCCCTGCGGCCGCAAAGCTTTTGAGCAGAGTAGCACTTCGATGGACGTGCCGAATTGTGGGTGAGACTTTGGCTGAGGTGTTCTGCAGGTCAGCACTTGGCACACCTCACGGGAAGCGGATTCCAGTGCCGCTGCTAAGGTTTTACTCGTTTTTTCCCTGCGGCCGCTAAGGTTTGAGCAAGTAGTACGTCCATGGATTTGCGACATTGGCTGAAGCATTCTTCAGGTCAGCAAATAGGCAGCACCATATATTGAGGTATGACACAGCTCATGGGAAGGAAGTTTTTAATTGTTTTTCCCTGCGGCCGCAAAGCTTTTGAGCAGAGTAGCACTTCGATGGACGTGCCGAATTGTGGGTGAGACTTTGGCTGAGGTGTTCTGCAGGTCAGCAACTTGGCACACCTCACGGGAAGCGGATTCCAGTGCCGCTGCTAAGGTTTTACTCGTTTTTTCCCTGCGGCCGCTAAGGTTTGAGCAAAGTAGTACGTCCATGGATTTGAGACATTGGCTGAAGCATTCTTCAGGTCAGCAAATAGGCAGCACCGTATCCTGAGGTGTGACACAGCTCACGGGAAGGAAGTTTTTAATTGTTTTTTCCCTGCGGCCGCAAAGCTTATGAGCAGAGTAGCACTTCGATGGACGTGCCGAATTGTGGGTGAGACTTTGGCTGAGGTGTTCTGCAGGTCAGCAACTTGGCACACCTCACGGGAAGCGGATTCCAGTGCCGCTGCTAAGGTTTTACTCGTTTTTTTCCCTGCGGCCGCTAAGGTTTGAGCAAAGTAGTACGTCCATGGATTTGAGACATTGGCTGAAGCATTCTTCAGGTCAGCAACTAGGCAGCACCGTATACTGAGGTGTGACACAGCTCACGGGAAGGAAGTTTTTACTTGTCTTTTCCCTGCGGCCGCTAAGGGTTTGAGCAGAGTAGTACATCTATGGACGTGCCGAATTGTGGGTGAGCCTTTGGCTGAGGTGTTCTGCAGGTCAGCAACTTGGAACACCTCACGGGAAGCGGATTCGGGTGCCGCCGCTAAGGTTTTACTTGTGTTTTCCCTGCGGCCGCTAAGGTTGAGCAAAGTAGTACGTCCATGGATTTGCGACATTGGCTGAAGCATTCTTCAGGTCAGAATGGGCAGCACTTGGCACAGCTCACGGGAAGCGGATCCCGGTGCCGCCGCTACGGTTTTACTCGTTTTTTTCCCTGCGGCCGCTAAGGTTTAAGTAAAGTAGTACGTCCATGGATTTGAGACATTGGCTGAAGCATTCTTCAGGTCAGCAAATAGCAGCACCGTATCCTGAGGTGTGACACAGCTCACGGGAAGGAAGTTTTTACTTGTCTTTTCCCTGCGGCCGCTAAGGTTTGAGCAGAGTAGTACGTCCATGGATTGGAGACATTGGCTGAAGCATTCTTCAGGTCAGCAAATAGGCAGCACCGTATCCTGAGGTGTGACACAGCTCACGGGAAGGAAGTTTTTACTTGTTTTTCCCTGCGGCCGCTAAGGTTTTGAGCAGAGTAGTACGTCCATGGATTTGAGACATTGGCTGAAGCATTCTTCAGGTCAGCAAATAGGCAGCACCGTATCCTGAGGTGTGACACAGCTCACGGGAAGGAAGTTTTTAATTGTTTTTTCCCTGCGGCCGCAAAGCTTATGAGCAGAGTAGCACTTCGATGGACGTGCCGAATTGTGGGTGAGACTTTGGCTGAGGTGTTCTGCAGGTCAGCAACTTGGCACACCTCACGGGAAGCGGATTCCAGTGCCGCCGCTAAGGTTTTACTTGTGTTTTCCCTGCGGCCGCTAAGGTTGAGCAAAGTAGTACGTCCATGGATTTGCGACATTGGCTGAAGCATTCTTCAGGTCAGCAAATAGGCAGCACCATATATTGAGGTATGACACAGCTCATGGGAAGGAAGTTTTTAATTGTTTTTTCCCTGCGGCCGCAAAGCTTTTGAGCAGAGTAGCACTTCGATGGACGTGCCGAATTGTGGGTGAGACTTTGGCTGAGGTGTTCTGCAGGTCAGCAACTTGGAACACCTCACGGGAAGCGGATTCGGGTGCCGCCGCTAAGGTTTTACTTGTGTTTTCCCTGCGGCCGCTAAGGTTGAGCAAAGTAGTACGTCCATGGATTTGCGACATTGGCTGAAGCATTCTTCAGGTCAGAATGGGCAGCAACTTGGCACAGCTCACGGGAAGCGGATCCCGGTGCCGCCGCTACGGTTTTACTCGTTTTTTCCCTGCGGCCGCTAAGGTTTAAGTAAAGTAGTACGTCCATGGATTTGAGACATTGGCTGAAGCATTCTTCAGGTCAGCAAATAGGCAGCACCATATATTGAGGTATGACACAGCTCATGGGAAGGAAGTTTTTACTTGTTTTTTCCCTGCGGCCGCTAAGGTTTGAGCAGAGTAGTACGTCCATGGATTTGAGACATTGGCTGAAGCATTCTTCAGGTCAGCAAATAGGCAGCACCGTATCCTGAGGTGTGACACAGCTCATGGGAAGGAAGTTTTTACTTGTCTTTTCCCTGCGGCCGCTAAGGTTTGAGCAGAGTAGTACATCTATGGACGTGCCGAATTGTGGGTGAGCCTTTGGCTGAGGTGTTCTGCAGGTCAGCAACTTGGAACACCTCACGGGAAGCGGATTCCAGTGCCGCTGCTAAGGTTTTACTCGTTATTTCCCTGCGGCCGCTAAGGTTTGAGCAAAGTAGTACGTCCATGGATTTGAGACATTGGCTGAAGCATTCTTCAGGTCAGCAACTAGGCAGCACCGTATACTGAGGTGTGACACAGCTCACGGGAAGGAAGTTTTTACTTGTCTTTTCCCTGCGGCCGCTAAGGTTTGAGCAGAGTAGTACATCTATGGACGTGCCGAATTGTGGGTGAGCCTTTGGCTGAGGTGTTCTGCAGGTCAGCAACTTGGAACACCTCACGGGAAGCGGATTCGGGTGCCGCCGCTAAGGTTTTACTTGTGTTTTCCCTGCGGCCGCTAAGGTTGAGCAAAGTAGTACGTCCATGGATTTGCGACATTGGCTGAAGCATTCTTCAGGTCAGAATGGGCAGCAACTTGGCACAGCTCACGGGAAGCGGATCCCGGTGCCGCCGCTACGGTTTTACTCGTTTTTTCCCTGCGGCCGCTAAGGTTTAAGTAAAGTAGTACGTCCATGGATTTGAGACATTGGCTGAAGCATTCTTCAGGTCAGCAAATAGGCAGCACCGTATCCTGAGGTGTGACACAGCTCACGGGAAGGAAGTTTTTACTTGTCTTTTCCCTGCGGCCGCTAAGGTTTGAGCAGAGTAGTACGTCCATGGATTTGAGACATTGGCTGAAGCATTCTTCAGGTCAGCAAATAGGCAGCACCGTATCCTGAGGTGTGACACAGCTCACGGGAAGGAAGTTTTTACTTGTTTTTTTCCCTGCGGCCGCTAAGGTTTGAGCAGAGTAGTACGTCCATGGATTTGAGACATTGGCTGAAGCATTCTTCAGGTCAGCAAATAGGCAGCACCGTATCCTGAGGTGTGACACAGCTCACGGGAAGGAAGTTTTTAATTGTTTTTTCCCTGCGGCCGCAAAGCTTATGAGCAGAGTAGCACTTCGATGGACGTGCCGAATTGTGGGTGAGACTTTGGCTGAGGTGTTCTGCAGGTCAGCAACTTGGCACACCTCACGGGAAGCGGATTCCAGTGCCGCCGCTAAGGTTTTACTTGTGTTTTCCCTGCGGCCGCTAAGGTTGAGCAAAGTAGTACGTCCATGGATTTGCGACATTGGCTGAAGCATTCTTCAGGTCAGCAAATAGGCAGCACCATATATTGAGGTATGACACAGCTCATGGGAAGGAAGTTTTTAATTGTTTTTTCCCTGCGGCCGCTAAGGTTTGAGCAGAGTAGTACGTCCATGGATTTGAGACATTGGCTGAAGCATTCTTCAGGTCAGCAATAGGCAGCACCGTATCCTGAGGTGTGACACAGCTCACGGGAAGGAAGTTTTTACTTGTCTTTTCCCTGCGGCCGCTAAGGTTTGAGCAGAGTAGTACGTCCATGGATTTGAGACATTGGCTGAAGCATTCTTCAGGTCAGCAAATAGGCAGCACCGTATCCTGAGGTGTGACACAGCTCACGGGAAGGAAGTTTTTACTTGTTTTTTCCCTGCGGCCGCTAAGGTTTGAGCAGAGTAGTACGTCCATGGATTTGAGACATTGGCTGAAGCATTCTTCAGGTCAGCAAATAGGCAGCACCGTATCCTGAGGTGTGACACAGCTCACGGGAAGGAAGTTTTTAATTGTTTTTTCCCTGCGGCCGCAAAGCTTATGAGCAGAGTAGCACTTCGATGGACGTGCCGAATTGTGGGTGAGACTTTGGCTGAGGTGTTCTGCAGGTCAGCAACTTGGCACACCTCACGGGAAGCGGATTCCAGTGCCGCCGCTAAGGTTTTACTTGTGTTTTCCCTGCGGCCGCTAAGGTTGAGCAAAGTAGTACGTCCATGGATTTGCGACATTGGCTGAAGCATTCTTCAGGTCAGCAAATAGTGGTGGTGGGCAACGCCGAATGCCGATCCGTTACGATCACGTGCACGGCTAATTGGTCGTTGGTCTGATTCGGCTGACCCGCCACTTTTTTGTCCCTCCTCGCCTCAACTCGGACTCAAATAACAAAGTTTGAACTCAAGTTTCCTTGAATACATGCTAAGATTGCCTATCCAGAGTCTTGGAATATTCCCTCAGGTCCAAGGCCATTAAAATCGAACGTCTTCGTACGAGCGAACCGTCCAAATTTTACCTTGGCAAGTCAAAAAACCAACTAACGTGCACTTGGAGCCATTTTAGTGCGACTGGATCATAAAAAAAGTACCCAAATGATCTTTCAATGAGCTTTCACGGCACAGGAACACAGTGCATGGCGGTTCGAGCCATATCCATGATAAAAACGCGCATCAAAACCCATCAAACTTGATGGTACTTGGCTCAGTCGCCGGGCGTTTTCGACATCATTTCGTCACATTTACCTCTGACTCAATTGATATGGATCGTAGTAAATACCTATATCTTGTGCTCCTCCGTGCCGGAATTTGTGATTTATTGCATTTGACTTCGTTATCCTTGTGCCTAGTGGAAATTTATTGCGTTCCATGTAATAAAATCTCGAAATTCAAAAAAGCGGCACGGACAAGCACAGGATCTTCAGATTTCAGGTAGGGTTTCTCTTTTGCTCGAGACTGGTTTACCGTTGCACAGACTGAAATGACGACTGTCGAACATTTGGGTCAATTTGTCGAGCAATTTGATCTCGTGATTAAGCGTGGGAACATCTTTCGGCACACGTCAATTGCCCACCACCACAAATAGGCAGCACCATATATTGAGGTATGACACAGCTCATGGGAAGGAAGTTTTTAATTGTTTTTTCCCTGCGGCCGCAAAGCTTTTGAGCAGAGTAGCACTTCGATGGACGTGCCGAATTGTGGGTGAGACTTTGGCTGAGGTGTTCTGCAGGTCAGCAACTTGGCACACCTCACGGGAAGCGGATTCCAGTGCCGCTGCTAAGGTTTTACTCGTTTTTTCCCTGCGGCCGCTAAGGTTTGAGCAAAGTAGTACGTCCATGGATTTGAGACATTGGCTGAAGCATTCTTCAGGTCAGCAACTAGGCAGCACCGTATACTGAGGTGTGACACAGCTCACGGGAAGGAAGTTTTTACTTGTCTTTTCCCTGCGGCCGCTAAGGTTTGAGCAGAGTAGTACATCTATGGACGTGCCGAATTGTGGGTGAGCCTTTGGCTGAGGTGTTCTGCAGGTCAGCAACTTGGAACACCTCACGGGAAGCGGATTCGGGTGCCGCCGCTAAGGTTTTACTTGTGTTTTCCCTGCGGCCGCTAAGGTTGAGCAAAGTAGTACGTCCATGGATTTGCGACATTGGCTGAAGCATTCTTCAGGTCAGAATGGGCAGCAACTTGGCACAGCTCACGGGAAGCGGATCCCGGTGCCGCCGCTACGGTTTTACTCGTTTTTTCCCTGCGGCCGCTAAGGTTAAGTAAAGTAGTACGTCCATGGATTTGAGACATTGGCTGAAGCATTCTTCAGGTCAGCAAATAGGCAGCACCGTATCCTGAGGTGTGACACAGCTCACGGGAAGGAAGTTTTTACTTGTCTTTTCCCTGCGGCCGCTAAGGTTTGAGCAGAGTAGTACGTCCATGGATTTGAGACATTGGCTGAAGCATTCTTCAGGTCAGCAAATAGGCAGCACCGTATCCTGAGGTGTGACACAGCTCACGGGAAGGAAGTTTTTACTTGTTTTTTCCCTGCGGCCGCTAAGGTTTGAGCAGAGTAGTACGTCCATGGATTTGAGACATTGGCTGAAGCATTCTTCAGGTCAGCAAATAGGCAGCACCGTATCCTGAGGTGTGACACAGCTCACGGGAAGGAAGTTTTTAATTGTTTTTTCCCTGCGGCCGCAAAGCTTATGAGCAGAGTAGCACTTCGATGGACGTGCCGAATTGTGGGTGAGACTTTGGCTGAGGTGTTCTGCAGGTCAGCAACTTGGCACACCTCACGGGAAGCGGATTCCAGTGCCGCCGCTAAGGTTTTACTTGTGTTTTCCCTGCGGCCGCTAAGGTTGAGCAAAGTAGTACGTCCATGGATTTGCGACATTGGCTGAAGCATTCTTCAGGTCAGCAAATAGGCAGCACCATATATTGAGGTATGACACAGCTCATGGGAAGGAAGTTTTTAATTGTTTTTTCCCTGCGGCCGCAAAGCTTTTGAGCAGAGTAGCACTTCGATGGACGTGCCGAATTGTGGGTGAGACTTTGGCTGAGGTGTTCTGCAGGTCAGCAACTTGGCACACCTCACGGGAAGCGGATTCCAGTGCCGCTGCTAAGGTTTTACTCGTTTTTTCCCTGCGGCCGCTAAGGTTTGAGCAAAGTAGTACGTCCATGGATTTGCGACATTGGCTGAAGCATTCTTCAGGTCAGCAAATAGGCAGCACCATATATTGAGGTATGACACAGCTCATGGGAAGGAAGTTTTTAATTGTTTTTTCCCTGCGGCCGCAAAGCTTTTGAGCAGAGTAGCACTTCGATGGACGTGCCGAATTGTGGGTGAGACTTTGGCTGAGGTGTTCTGCAGGTCAGCAACTTGGCACACCTCACGGGAAGCGGATTCCAGTGCCGCTGCTAAGGTTTTACTCGTTTTTTTCCCTGCGGCCGCTAAGGTTTGAGCAAAGTAGTACGTCCATGGATTTGAGACATTGGCTGAAGCATTCTTCAGGTCAGCAAATAGGCAGCACCGTATCCTGAGGTGTGACACAGCTCACGGGAAGGAAGTTTTTAATTGTTTTTTCCCTGCGGCCGCAAAGCTTATGAGCAGAGTAGCACTTCGATGGACGTGCCGAATTGTGGGTGAGACTTTGGCTGAGGTGTTCTGCAGGTCAGCAACTTGGCACACCTCACGGGAAGCGGATTCCAGTGCCGCTGCTAAGGTTTTACTCGTTTTTTCCCTGCGGCCGCTAAGGTTTGAGCAAAGTAGTACGTCCATGGATTTGAGACATTGGCTGAAGCATTCTTCAGGTCAGCAACTAGGCAGCACCGTATACTGAGGTGTGACACAGCTCACGGGAAGGAAGTTTTTACTTGTCTTTTCCCTGCGGCCGCTAAGGTTTGAGCAGAGTAGTACATCTATGGACGTGCCGAATTGTGGGTGAGCCTTTGGCTGAGGTGTTCTGCAGGTCAGCAACTTGGAACACCTCACGGGAAGCGGATTCGGGTGCCGCCGCTAAGGTTTTACTTGTGTTTTCCCTGCGGCCGCTAAGGTTGAGCAAAGTAGTACGTCCATGGATTTGCGACATTGGCTGAAGCATTCTTCAGGTCAGAATGGGCAGCAACTTGGCACAGCTCACGGGAAGCGGATCCCGGTGCCGCCGCTACGGTTTTACTCGTTTTTTCCCTGCGGCCGCTAAGGTTTAAGTAAAGTAGTACGTCCATGGATTTGAGACATTGGCTGAAGCATTCTTCAGGTCAGCAATAGGCAGCACCGTATCCTGAGGTGTGACACAGCTCACGGGAAGGAAGTTTTTACTTGTCTTTTCCCTGCGGCCGCTAAGGTTTGAGCAGAGTAGTACGTCCATGGATTTGAGACATTGGCTGAAGCATTCTTCAGGTCAGCAAATAGGCAGCACCGTATCCTGAGGTGTGACACAGCTCACGGGAAGGAAGTTTTTACTTGTTTTTTCCCTGCGGCCGCTAAGGTTTGAGCAGAGTAGTACGTCCATGGATTTGAGACATTGGCTGAAGCATTCTTCAGGTCAGCAAATAGGCAGCACCGTATCCTGAGGTGTGACACAGCTCACGGGAAGGAAGTTTTTAATTGTTTTTTTCCCTGCGGCCGCAAAGCTTATGAGCAGAGTAGCACTTCGATGGACGTGCCGAATTGTGGGTGAGACTTTGGCTGAGGTGTTCTGCAGGTCAGCAACTTGGCACACCTCACGGGAAGCGGATTCCAGTGCCGCCGCTAAGGTTTTACTTGTGTTTTCCCTGCGGCCGCTAAGGTTGAGCAAAGTAGTACGTCCATGGATTTGCGACATTGGCTGAAGCATTCTTCAGGTCAGCAAATAGGCAGCACCATATATTGAGGTATGACACAGCTCATGGGAAGGAAGTTTTTAATTGTTTTTTCCCTGCGGCCGCAAAGCTTTTGAGCAGAGTAGCACTTCGATGGACGTGCCGAATTGTGGGTGAGACTTTGGCTGAGGTGTTCTGCAGGTCAGCAACTTGGCACACCTCACGGGAAGCGGATTCCAGTGCCGCTGCTAAGGTTTTACTCGTTTTTTCCCTGCGGCCGCTAAGGTTTGAGCAAAGTAGTACGTCCATGGATTTGAGACATTGGCTGAAGCACTCTTCAGGTCAGCAACTAGGCAGCACCGTATACTGAGGTGTGACACAGCTCACGGGAAGGAAGTTTTTACTTGTCTTTTCCCTGCGGCCGCTAAGGTTTGAGCAGAGTAGTACATCTATGGACGTGCCGAATTGTGGGTGAGCCTTTGGCTGAGGTGTTCTGCAGGTCAGCAACTTGGAACACCTCACGGGAAGCGGATTCGGGTGCCGCCGCTAAGGTTTTACTTGTGTTTTCCCTGCGGCCGCTAAGGTTGAGCAAAGTAGTACGTCCATGGATTTGCGACATTGGCTGAAGCATTCTTCAGGTCAGAATGGGCAGCAACTTGGCACAGCTCACGGGAAGCGGATCCCGGTGCCGCCGCTACGGTTTTACTCGTTTTTTCCCTGCGGCCGCGAAGGTTTAAGTAAAGTAGTACGTCCATGGATTTGAGACATTGGCTGAAGCATTCTTCAGGTCAGCAAATAGGCAGCACCGTATCCTGAGGTGTGACACAGCTCACGGGAAGGAAGTTTTTACTTGTCTTTTCCCTGCGGCCGCTAAGGTTTGAGCAGAGTAGTACATCTATGGACGTGCCGAATTGTGGGTGAGCCTTTGGCTGAGGTGTTCTGCAGGTCAGCAACTTGGAACACCTCACGGGAAGCGGATTCGGGTGCCGCCGCTAAGGTTTTACTTGTGTTTTCCCTGCGGCCGCTAAGGTTGAGCAAAGTAGTACGTCCATGGATTTGCGACATTGGCTGAAGCATTCTTCAGGTCAGAATGGGCAGCAACTTGGCACAGCTCACGGGAAGCGGATCCCGGTGCCGCCGCTAAAGCTTTACTTGTTTTTTCCCTGCGGCCGCTAAGGTTTGAGCAAAGTAGTACGTCCATGGATTTGAGACATTGGCTGAAGCATTCTTCAGGTCAGCAAATAGGCAGCACCGTATCCTGAGGTGTGACACAGCTCACGGGAAGGAAGTTTTTACTTGTTTTTTTCCCTGCGGCCGCTAAGGTTTGAGCAGAGTAGTACGTCCATGGATTTGAGACATTGGCTGAAGCATTCTTCAGGTCAGCAAATAGGCAGCACCGTATCCTGAGGTGTGACACAGCTCACGGGAAGGAAGTTTTTACTTGTCTTTTCCCTGCGGCCGCTAAGCTTTGAGCAGAGTAGTACATCTATGGACGTGCCGAATTGTGGGTGAGCCTTTGGCTGAGGTGTTCAGGTCAGCAACTTGGAACACCTCACGGAAAGCGGACTCGGGTGCCGCCGCTAAGGTTTTACTTGTGTTTTCCCTGCGGCCGCTCAGGTTGAGCAAAGTAGTACGTCCATGGATTTGAGACATTGGCTGAAGCATTCTTCAGGTCAGCAAATAGGCAGCACCGTATACTGAGGTGTGACACAGCTCATGGGAAGGAAGTTTTTAATTGTTTTTTTCCCTGCGGCCGCAAAGCTTTTGAGCAGAGTAGCCCTTCGATGGATTTGCCGCATTGTGGGTGAGACTTTGGCTGAGGTGTTCTGCAGGTCAGCAACTTGGCACACCTCACGGGAAGCGGATTCCAGTGCCGCTGCTAAGGTTTTACTCGTTTTTTCCCTGCGGCCGCTAAGGTTTGAGCAAAGTAGTACGTCCATGGATTTGAGACATTGGCTGAAGCATTTTTCAGGTCAGCAACTAGGCAGCACCGTATACTGAGGTGTGACACAGCTCACAGGAAGGAAGTTTTTACTTGTTTTTCCCTGCGGCCGCTAAGGTTTGAGTAGAGTAGTACATCTATGGACGTGCCGAATTGTGGGTGAAGTAGTACGTCCATGGATTTGAGACATTGGCTGAAGCATTCTTCAGGTCAGCAAATGGGCAGCAACTTTGCACAGCTCACGGGAAGTGGATCCCGGTGCCGCCGCTACGGTTTTACTCGTTTTTTCCCTGCGGCCGCTAAGGTTTAAGTAAAGTAGTACGTCCATGGATTTGAGACATTGGCTGAAGCATTCTTCAGGTCAGCAAATGGGCAGCACCGTACATTGAGGTGTGACACAGCTCACGGGAAGCGGGTCTCGTCGCAGCGCACTGGGTCCCTTGCAGATGCTATAGCGCTTATTCTCAAGATTGGATTTTAAAGCGTCCAAGCTGTAGCCAAATTCCTAAGAGCCAAATCCCAAATGCCACGCCAATATACACGCCAGATATGCCACACCTGATGCCACGCCTTATACACGTCTTATACACGCCCATATACACGCCTTTAGTTCAATTCACAGTCAGGAGCAGGGTATCACCACAGGGGTGTGCAATTGTATTAACTTGAAACGGAGCTATCTTGAAAATAGAATAGCCCTGGGTGTCAAATCCAGATTCAGCCCTACGTTAAGGAGCCACCAGTATAGCGGAGACAGCTCAATAACTCGGGAATGCTTCTGTGCGGATCGTTTATATTCTATTTATCCAATTCCAACTTGTAACAAGTATTCTGTCCCAAGCCTGTCCCCAACCCCCTATTAGGCGTGGAGAGAGACCATGTCTCCAATTCCCTTAGCGTCATGAAAACATCCTCGGCATCTGAGACCGGCGGCGGCGTCGCAGGACGCGTCCCGGGCGCATCTTCTTCGATGGTGTCACAGAAAAGCAGGAGGGTGTCGTACGACGTCTGTCCCCTTTCGACAGGTCCGATCAGGAGTTCCGTGCGTCTGCTTTGCTGTGTAGTAGCGGGGGCATATGCTGGTGGCGAATGCCGTGATGCATGTCACCACCGTGGGAGGTGCCACGACTCTTTCTCTGGCCGCCACAACCACGATTTCCCACCCCTCCTCCGTGTGATGGGCCGCTATCCCCACACCCATCCTGGCGTCTTGGAGGCGGCGCTCGATGCTCATTCCACGTGCTGCCAGACGGACCTGGCCCACTGCTTGGCCCGGCGTGATTGCTCAGATCTCCTCGGTCAGACTGCGCAGGCATTGTTCGCGGGTTTCCAGCGTTGGTCGGGGGAGGGAGCGCTGCCGAGCGGTGGTCGGGCACATGCGGAGGACCCGAGAGCACAGGAGCAGGGTGGGCGGTATTGGGGAGAGAGATACGGTCCTGGAGAGACATCTTCGACTTTCCGGATGCAGCAGCCGGTGCGTCGTTGGTCTCCACTTCTTGGCACTGACACTTGCTCGATCTAGCAACAGGGGGCGGGCTAGGCGCCTTGCGCTTCGAGGAGGACGCCGTCGCTGGCACGGTGTCAGACTGTCCAGACTCAGAGCCCGTGTCATAGGTATTCTGCGCTTCAGTGCGTCGTTCTGCCCGTATCTTGCGCACCTCCGCTCGCAGCGCCACCAGCTCGCTCTCGTGTTTGTTGAGCCTCTGGCTGAGTGTTTTAATCGCCACCTTCGCGGTATCAGCACTGCTGCGGGCATCATCCACCCGCTGATAAACCGGGTTTTGGGTTACTGCATGTTTCATGCATTATTAAGTGTTTCGGACCATAATACTGGCTTATCTGGAGTCTATATTGGACTCACCTGAAAGGACATCTCACTAAGTCCTCCACAGGTCACTTGCAGGAAATACACATACCTGTCAAGGACTATTGATGGATTGCAACATCACCAGGAGCTATACTCTATGGTTTTGTGCTGCTTCAGGGCCCGACTGTACCAAAAGGAAAAAAGAAGGGACAGACCTTGGAAGCCCCCGGGTTCAGGTTTGGGGGTGTGTCAGGGCTAGTGAAAGACCTAGTGAAGGATTAACGGACTGTTCCACGAAAAGACAAGAAACGCTTACGATGCTCCCCAGAACCCATAGTGGGTAATACCAAGCGCGTGCGAGGTCCACTCGTAATCATGGGCAAAACCCTCGGGGAATAAAAACCCTATGACCGTCGCGCGCGGATTGGGGCTAGATGAGATTCATCAATCCGTTTCCGTGGATGCCCATCATAATCTAGCCAGGCATCAGGACAGTCAAGGCCACCAGAAGAAACGCGGATGCACAGTGGTTCACACAGCTATCCGTATCTGCTCCGCGCGACTCATCTCCTCCATGCGCACAATATTTACCTCCCAGCCGTATTCATCGCGCAGCCGATACAGCTCCTTCACGAGCCGCTTGTGGTCCTCCTTGATCAGCATACGCCGACTCCACTCCCGGCACGATATGTAGGTGATGATGGGCCGCGTGCGGTTGAGCTCCATCCCCGCGAACTGGACGACGTCGTTCCGAAGCGTCATCCACCAGTGCACGCTGCCGGGCAGGCTGGACGGTGCGGCGGCCGTGCGCTGGTAGCGCTGGAAGTTGTACGCGCGTATTGCGGATGAATGATTGGCCAGTATGACGTGCTCGAGGACGAAGGGCACACCCATCTTGGCGCGGTCGTCACAGTCAACGTCGAACTCGAATATGTGCGCCATTGGCTTGGACCAAAAGTAGAGATTGAAGACACCGGTAATTTCTTGGCCGCCTTAAGACATGGAGATATTGGTGCCTTAAGTGGTATGAGATCCTGTGAGGCTTAAGACATTGAAAAAGAGAAACTGCCTGAAATATTCTTTCTTTTCAACTGCCAAAACTTAAAAAATGGGATCAACACTTATTCGGTATATAATTGTAATTGTTTCATGTATAGTACATATAGAACATCTATACATACCTAAAATAGAACTTCTAAAGCGAATTAAAGATTTTTAAATACTGTATCTCATTTGAGGTTGGATTTTCCCCGTTGTCGTATAGTACATATAGAACATTTATACATACCTGAAATGGAACTTCTAAAGCGAAGTAAAGAAGAACTATAAGAAAAGAATTATAAATCACTCAAAAAGGCAATCTTCTACAGCTTCACAATCAAATGTGAAAACCTTTAGAGACGTTTAAAAAAGTTAGAGAAATTATCTTGCTTTTATGACTCTTGTGTGATATGCAAAAAATAAATACTGTTCTTTTTTGATTATTCTTTCTTGACTCTTGACTATGCTTTATTGACTTAAGACTTGCTGTTGCGATAAAGGTGTTGCTATAAAAAGAAATAGTTTTTAAAATACAAAGTACTAGTTTTTAATTTTTTTTTGCCCATTAGAGCCAGAATGTCGAAGCCGACAGAAGTTGTGATTAGAAAAAATTGCAGCTTTAAGACACAAAACCTGTGTTGGTGTCTGCATTTTGAGACTGATGTCGTCGAAAGCGGTTTTCTCGTACACTTTTGTGGCTGCGAGGGCGGGACACATGTCGGGTTTCAACAACGGAAGGACGGGAATTCTGCTACGACACTCTAACCCTTGCGAAATCGTTTTTATGCACATCGGAGCAAATTGAGAAAGTCGTCAAAACCTCTGTTTTGTACTCAAAAAGAAACACTGCAAAGCCATATTGCCCAAAAGGGAAATATCCTCGGAGTTAGCAACATGACAGTTTGATAACGGCTTCCATGACAGCTTCTATGACAGCATAGCCTTGATCCGCACATGATAGCTGATTGCCCGCTGTGTGTAAACCTCATTGCATTGTCAATAGCTCCTTACCTCTGCCCAAGCTGAAGTAAACAGGTGCAGTACTGACACTTACATGTCTAAATTGATTTGGTTTGGTTTAATTTCTTATTTCTTTTGGATTTTATTATGTAAATAGAATATATATACAGCTCGATGTTGAGAGATATTTTAGCTCCATCCAACTTAGCTCCATCCAACGAGTTCATGACAGGTGTATCTTTAAGCTTTCAGTGAAAAAATTACTTGCTTGAATATAATAAAAAAGAGACAAAGACAGAAGCACAAGTTTACAAATACAAAGAGTTATTTTTTATATGTAGTAACATCTTTATTGCAATAGCAAATCTAATTATTATATAGAGCTGTCCAGATGGTCTGTAAGTTGATCACACCCGAGGGAGCACCTGTGTTGAACTTGATGCCGGACCATGCTCGTCACCTTGGTTTTGGATAGGTTTGCAACCTGCTAGTGTTTGTGACTTGTAAGTGGGTGTTTGTTATATACACGGTGATAAGCCGTGTAAATGACCACATGTGAAAGGCACACTTTTTGTGAATTTCATTAGTTCTACCTCACGCACACACCTCAATTGAGAGCTACCGTTAGTCTCGAACGGGAAAGCTACCAGTCAAATAGCTTAGGGCTACTTCGAGAGCAAACATTATGAAGTTATTTTTTTTTATATCTTGTGATGTGTATTCGAGGGTCCTCATAAAGAGCCTTGAAGATTGGGTCCTTGGTGTATCCTTCTAAGAAGTGTACGGAGGGTCCATTTGTAGGTGAGCATTTGGCAGCGGATTTGTAGCTCTCCAGCACTCCTCAGATGGGTCCAGCTCGAATAATTCCTCCGAGTCGTGACTCGTCCTCCTCTTCATCCGCTTTTGGCTGTTCAGTGCTTCCCTCAGTGAATTTAGCTGCTCCTCGGCTTGCTTTGTCTTGGATTTCTTGACCTTCTCTTTGGTGGATGCTCTGTCGTCCCTCAGCCCAATCCAACCTGTATTGGCGATCCGGATTCGACTGAGCTCAAAGCGTGTCTTGAAGGGCTTTGCTGCCGCAAGTTGTCAACAGTGGTGGTGAGGACAGGGAGAATCCAGTGGATCCTTGCTGAACGCTCTCACGGCGGCAGCCAACCACGCACCGAGGACCGTGGTGGAGTTTTGCATGAGCTGGCAGTGGTGGCAGCAATGGGCACCCTGGCTGCAGCACGCAATCTTGCCCCCCAGCTCCACAAGGTGTGTGGCAGAGGTTCCTGGGCTGAGATGGCAGCCGCGGCGGCGGCAGCCCTACTCCAGTCATCTTGTGGTGGCTCCCGGAGTTTGAGTTTGGGTGGGCCACTGTCCAGCTCATTGCTTGCCTGATTTTTGTCTCTCTCTTCTGAGCACTATACACAAACCATGGACATATACCGTGTTGCTATACATATCTTCATTCTAATACGGGTCGAAACTAGTGGTGGCAATGGTGGCGAGATACCCGTATCACAAAATTTACTGATCCAGGTCAAAACCAGTGGTGGCATGGGTGGCAAGATATCTGGATCACAAATTTTACTTGAAGAAGAGCGACAAAACAGAAAGAACGAAAAGAAATAGTTATTTTATCATATAAAATAACTATTTCTTCTGTTGCTCTTTTATGACGTTCAGAACAATGAAGACTTACTGAAATGATTGTGCTATATTCAGACACTTCTCGCTTTCGGAAGATTCCATCCCATGTGCCACCGTCCGCTGAAGATGTGACTACAACAGTAGCAAATGGACACATTACTCACATACTTTAGGAAGTTTTCTTCAAAGACTCACTGAATGTTTGATATCTCATTTTCGTACAAAGAGAGTGAAGAAGCCCAGCAACTGGCTCCGCAGCGACAAAGCAGAAAGAACGAAAAGAAATAGTTTATTTTATCATATAAAATAATTATTTCTTCTGTTGCTCTTTTATGACGTTCAGAACAATGAAGACTTACTGAAATGATTGTGCTATATTCGCAAATCTCGTACTTTGTTTGTCAACGTGAGTGGCTTCCAAATGTTGATTTACCCACAGTTTAAAAGACAGGGCTCTTGCGCAGCCCGCCACGACGAACCAATTACGTGCTATACTTTCGAATCAAGGCCCGAGAATACTCAAGAGTCCTAGTGAGGGAAATCTGAAGATGAATAAACAGTAGCTATGGACATTGAGTAACGCACCTAGCGAGGGAAATCCGAAGAGAAGAAACTCTGAGGTTCAGTCCCACAGGTGTTGTCAGCGTCAGCCCTAGGTCGGCTCAACGAGACGGTGATCGGCAATCCCAGCCAGGACTTCACGTTGGTCGATAACCCGGGTGCTCCGATATAACGACAAGCCGGATACTCGTACCCGCAATCGGTGGGTAGAGGAGTCGGGTTGTTGGTTTATTCCAGGGAGTATTCGGTGGGCCTTATAGCAATAAAGACCGCCGCAGTACCACCCATGTCAGTAAACCCAATGTGATTTCGTGCACTACGTTGTGGCATGCCCACTGCAAGTTGGCCACTATTTCGCTGCCCAGCCAACATTCGAGGAATTGCGATGTGGGCCACTAAGGGTATTGTAAAGGGAAAATAATCAAAATAAAGGTGACTTGGCTAGGGATTGAACCCAAAACCTCTCACTGATGCGATCAAACTAAGAGACCACATCATAACCAACTGAGCCACAAGGCTGTACCTTTTGATAAGATGTGTTGTGATAGGATATAGGTTTGGGAACACATAATCAGCACGATATCTGCTTATCCCGCCCCGCAGGGGCCGGTTAGGGTTAGTGGTTAGGGTTAGCGGTTAGTGGTTAGCGGTTAGGGTTTGGGTTAGAAAGGTTAGGGTCCTAAGAGACGTTATCTGTCTCGGTAGGTTAGGTTAGGGTATAGAGGTTAGGGTCTGACAATAGAACCACTTTATCAACCGAATGGTGCAGTGGTTAGGGTGCATAATAATGATACCATCACCGAAAGGCTCCCAGTTCGATCCTGGCTGATGCCCCTTTTTAAAGTACTTGGCTCACCAGACTCTTTCTTTGGTTACATGGTCACTGGCCACATCATGATTTACCAATTGTTCTGTGTCCAGCCAAATAGTGGCCAAGTTGCAGTGGGCATGCCACTGGCTTGTGTGCACATCATGATATTACTACTGACACACCTGGCAGTACCACACTCGAAGGAGCAGAGGGGAGGAGATATTTAGGAAGAAGGGAGAAGGGCGGATTGTTGAGAAGGACACTTCGTTGTTGCCAAGCCAAAGTAGCACTGGTATTAGACGAGGTAGAAGCTACCGTACATGTAGATTCATTCTACTGAGTATTTATACGTTCCTACTATATTCGATCAGGCCCAGGGGAAGTCCCTATCTCCTACAGATAGGGTAAGCTGTGCACATAGAGTTGAAGAGGAGTTGTGGATCTCCAGGGCGATCGGGGGAGTTGGAAAGGAGTTCCTGTCCCCCTGTATGCCGTCTGAGATCCGTCTGTCGGAAGAGTTTCGGGGTTCCATGATAACCCGTCGTGATAACCCGGATGTTCTATGATAACCCGGATGACCTAGTGGATGATCTGGTCCGAAAGGATGAGGAGTTTCGGGGTTTTGTGATAACCCGGACGGCGTAGTGGATGGCGAGGAGAAAGGAAAAAAGCGTAGCATGAGGTGAATCATGACAGGTGTGTAAGAATATCACATCCAAGGGGGGAAAAGGGAGGTACGATCCAATGCAATCCAATAATTTATTCAAGAAAACGGCGGCCTTTTATACCTCTAGAACAATGGTACAATACATATACAAACGAATGAGGTAGAACAATGCACCAGACCAGCTGAGTCACGTCTCCATGCCAAACGCTGTGCCAACGCTGTGCATCTCCATGCCAGTGTATCAATGCGCAGCTAACCACAGCCCACCGCAGTCAATCGCCATGACGCTCCTACGTGTCGGCTTGACATCATTCCAACACTCCCCCTCAAGCCGAGCTCTTCACCAAGCTCCGTCAAATTCTGCAGAAGCCGTTCCAGCGGTTTCCTTCTTCTCCGTACAATTAATCTTGTAGTGGCCTTTCTTGCCACATTGAAAACAAGTCACTTCGGACAGCGGTCGCGGGGGTCGAGAGCGATGGTGAGAAACACCAAAAGCAGCTTCGCGGGTGCTGGTCGGGGTTTTACGTGATTCTTCGTTCAGAAGTCGGCCAATCACGTAGTCAAGGGTGAAATTGTCGGGTTCCGTAGAGTCGAGTGAAACCACCAGGGTGTCGTAGGTCTCGGGAAGTCCCATCGTCAACACAAGAATTATGTCTTCATCGTCCACAGTGATGCCAGCCTTTCCAAGCCGAAACGCAACATTGCGCACATCACCAATCCAAACAGCCATCTTCTGCTGAGTGTCCATCTTCATCGTCATAAATTCACGCCGCAATGCCATCTTTGTCGCAAAGCCTCGGGAGCGATGAACTTTCTCCAGTTCTTCCCACACTTCATACGCAGTCGGCGCGGTCATATGCGCCAGCTGACCAACTTCAACAGACAAAACCATCTCCGCACGGGCCTCGGCACTCTGCCTATCCCAGTCACGGACAGCCTTCGAATTCGGTCCGGTCAACGGTCGGGCCGTAATTCCAACCGCAACATCATGAATATTCTTCCGAATAAACACAGCTTCCATCAAAATCCTCCATATCTCGTAGTTCTCGTTCGTCAATTTCGTCATGCCCTTCGCCTCCATCATCGTTGAAGTCGGGTGTCAATCGGTCCGGCTCGGGTTCGGGTTCGGTGCTGTTCGGCGAACAGACTTTTCGGGGTTCGGTGCTGCTCAGCGAACAGACTTTCGGTGCTGCTCAGCGAGCAGACTTTTCGGGGTCGGTACACGTGCTTTCGGGTAGGCACGATCGGGGTCGGGACACGCGCTTTCGGGTAGGCGCGATCGGTTCGGGGTTCGGTTCGTAACACAACAGCGAGTCAAATCCACAGAGTAAGCGTCGGGGGCCAATAACCTGTAAGAATATCACATCCAAGGGGGGAAAAGGGAGGTACGATCCAATGCAATCCAATAATTTATTCAAGAAAACGGCGGCCTTTTATACCTCTAGAACAATGGTACAATACATATACAAACGAATGAGGTAGAACAATGCACCAGACCAGCTGAGTCACGTCTCCATGCCAAACGCTGTGCCAACGCTGTGCATCTCCATGCCAGTGTATCAATGCGCAGCTAACTACAGCCCACCGCAGTCAATCGCCATGACGCTCCTACGTGTCGGCTTGACATCATTCCAACAAGGTGTCCTCATTTTAAAAAATGTTCATCAACATTCAACTGAGATTAATAGTGAGCCATGATGAACAGTAAGTATGAAATGAAGAGACCTGGCAATCACTTCAGTCCCACAAGTGTCCTCATCTTCAAATTGCTTACAGATTAATTGCCTATCTATTAGCGAGACTATAGAGTATATTGTCAACAGTTACTGATATTTTATACGTAAAATGATTATAGAGACACAATTCTCCGCTATCAGCACACATAAGTTAACTAACACATCAAAAACTTAGCGACAATTATCATATGAGCAAACTTAATCATACAAACTTTCTGCAAACTCTGAACCACTTGAGCGCATGAGCGTTGCGTCGATTCGAGAGGTGGATTTCACTTTCTCTCTACTACTTTTTTCTGAGCAGTAGTAAACAGACTATATATCTTACAACAAATTTATTGGGTCGAAGCAGCCAAGACGAGTCCACTACTATCTACGTCTATGAACACAACGATGGAACTTCAGTCTTCCCTGTCTACAGCCTTGCGGCCAAGAGTGAGCTCGTCGAAGGGAGGGCGGTCATAGTTCAGCACAGTACGTACGTATGGAGGCCGATGTACCCGTTCGCTACAACTTGGCAGGTTCCGAAAGGGGACATAGCTGAGCTGAAGTCTTATCCAGTACCTCGTTGTCAGTCTTCATCCAAATTCAACCAAATTCCATCCAATGGGACAACAGGCTAGCCCTTCAATTCAGATGGATGAAGCCTCAACCTAAAGAGTTAGAACAACTCTCTGCATGCATTGTTTTCAGGGCAACTGAGTCCCCATCGAAGTAACATTGAGGCAATATTCCAAACAGTTGTCGAGTACTTTGGCAGGCTGCACATGCACAGATATAATGTTATTATGCAGTACCATGCGCCATAAGCATACTGTACTATTTTTACCGAGTGTTCACATCATGTCACGTGTCACCATAGGTGTTCACTTTTCTGGGTGTTCATTTCTAGGCAATCACGACAGAATTCCCATATATGGTAGTCCGGCAACTGACGGACACAAAAGTTTGACGTTTTTTGAGCCTCAAAAGTTGAATGTCACTGTCACAGACACCAGAAGTGTTCAGTTCAGAAGGTCGCGTCACGCGTCACCTGAACACTCAGTCGAAATAGTACAGTAATAGAGGCATCGAGGTGAGTTGTTTTCAAGTTGTTGAAGGTTAGGATATGTGGCTGTGTGTGTGAATCAGAGAAGATGCTGTCATGATCGGGGCAAATCGCATTTTCGAGGTTTTTGACAGCGGGGTGTGTGGCTATGCTCCGACATCACCGACGGCACGTATCGGATCTGATCAAATGGGATTTTTTTTGGTAGACCTGGTCCCTAGGTTGGTACCAGGAATTTTACTGTATGATCAGAGTCTGCAAAATATACTGTTGTCTTGGTACCAGGAATTGATCAGAGTCTGCAAAATATACTGTTGTCCTGCTTTGCAGAACTTCTAGAGGGAAAACTGAAAAAATAGATGCTTCTAACTACGCTATCATTACAGTCCGCTCAAAAAGGTAGATATCTGATCAGTTGAGACAGAGCTGGATTCGTGCTCGGAGCTATGCAAACGGAAGCGAGACAGTTTCTTGCTCTCTAAGCTCACAAGGGCCTAAGTCCCTCGCTGTGTCTGTTACCTTTCAAAAGGTACGTTTTCCCTCTAGAAGTTTTGCAAAGCAGGACGACAGTATATTTTGCGGACTCTAATCATATATGGTTATGTAAAGTAGCTGTGATGAATGTAAGTCGTTTTTGAAGAGTAAAAACATAAGATACAGCTGAAGAATGCATGATTTGTTTTATGCTTTCTTTTTAATTATGAGTACGTCGACATGTTGTCGATCTGTTTTCAACGGCAAGGCTTAACTGCCATCGTCAAATCGTCAAATCCTGGCTACAAAAACCATGCCACAACGCTAATTATAATTATAATAGTATATTTATCCAAGTTCATTGTGGTTGTATATTTGATAGCTTTCGCAAAGTTATGGTTATGCTTCAGAAGTTCATGAGACAAGTACAAGATGCTAGTGAAGGTTATCAGCTTACATAAGAGTTGATCCCGTTACATACCGAGTAAGAGTTGATCCCGTTTTTTAAGTTTGCTAGTGAAGGTTATCAGCTTACAATTACATACCGAGTAAGAGTTGATCCCGTTACATACCGAGTAAGAGTTGATCCCGTTTTTTAAGTTTTGGGAATTGACTAAGCTTTTCATTTCCTGAATACAAAGCTTTTCATTTCCTGAATTACAACTTGTCTTATTAGTATCTGCTATCGTTCAGCTGTGTCTTACAAACTTAGCGACAATTATTATATGAGCAAAGTTAATCACACAAACTTTCTGTGATTCTATACACTGCTTAGAAAAAAGTAGTAGAGAGAAGGTGAAATCTACCTTTCTGGTAAACACAGCTTCAGCTGTGTCTACTGTCACTCTCATGCGTCGTTGACATTGAGTGTAGATCCGTATCTGTTTTGTTGATATGAAAGAACATTCCACACTCCTTGTTCATATGATAATTGTTACCAAGTTTGTGGTGTGTTAATTGAAGATACGAAAGAACATTCCACACTCCTGTGTTCATATGATAATTGTTACCAAGTTTCTGATGTGTTAATTGAATTACGTATGTATAAAATTCCACACTCCTGTGTTCATATGATAATTGTTACCAAGTTTCTGATGTGTTAATTGAATTACGTATGTATAAAACTCAGTAGAACCTGTATGTGAGTATGGGTAGCTGCTAAAACAGATCGACAACAGGAAGAAAAAAAACAGGGAAGAAAAAAACAGGGACACAACAACGGGATGAATGCCGATATTGCTGGGACGAGGACAGCTTGAGAGTTTCTTTCCCTGTGAGGACTGGAAGAGGCGCCAGGTATAAACCATAATTATCCGTCGTTATATTGAACTCGAACATCAAGAAATATAATCAATCAAACAGAGTTTGAGTGCTTACAGTTTATGCATATATACACCTATAAGTCCAAACTTCCCAATCTTGGCCGGTACTCTGAGGATCCACACGCCAGGCCGTGAGTATCTATAGCTACTGTACAGAGACATGTGACTGGAGTGATCGGCAGAGATCCCGGGCTTGATCACAGGCGTGATAGTATCGGGACGGACCGGAGAGGCGTCGGAAGAGGGGTCCCCTGACAATTTGCAGCCTCGTGCAAATTTCAATAAGTAGATCAACCGAAGCGATCGGCGGAGCGGGCCCGATCGCGGGCGGAGCCGTGCGAAAGGGGGGTTCCCCTGACAGGGCAGGACCTGTTGGAAGAATGGGCGCCAGCGCAATAACAAAGAGACCAAAACAAACCCCGGAGCTGCAGAATGCTTTGAAATACAGTGAAGTGCTAAAAAAAAAAAAAACTTGCAAAACTGTCCGGGGAACCCCCCTTTCGCACGGCTCCGCCGTCGGCCCCGCTCTGCTGATCGCTCTGCTCCTCCGACTTGGCCGACGTCCTCCGGTCCGCCGAGCCGAGCCGATGCTGCCTGGCATTTGGCATGCGATCATGCACGTGGCCTCGGCATCCGTTCCCGATCACTCCGGTCCCGTGCTCCTGTCCAGTAGACTATTTGTACCTCCGGCCTAGCGTAGAAATCCTCAGAGTTTCTTCTCTTCGGATTTCCCTCACTAGGTGCACTTTGGTTATTTTCAACTTTGGAGGAGTCAACTAAGTGCAACCTGAATCTTGAAAATAGGACCCAGTTTGAATTGCAACCCGTACAACAGCCCATGTCCGTAGCTACTGTTTATTCATCTTCGGATTTCCCTCGCTAGGACTCTTGAGTATTCTCGGGCCTTGAGTGTCAGGGGAACCCCCTTTCGCACGGCTCCGCCCGCCATCGGCCCCGCTCCGCCGATCGCTCCGGTCCTCCGACTCGGCCGACGTCCTCCGGTCCACCGAGCCGAGCCGATGCTGCCTGGCATTCGGCATGCGATCACACGCGTGACCTTTAGGGTGTGACACGGGTACAGGTAAACCCGCGGTGTCACGGTCACGGGTGTCACAGGTGCGGGTATGGTAGATGAATTTTTGAACACCGCAGATACCGCGACCCGTGGAAAACCGTACCCGTAATACCGTAGATGTGTTAAAAAGACTGCAGCAGCAAGAATTGAACTCAGAACCTGCACATATCATAATATTCGATAGAAAAGGAGTGCGCCCACTACACCAAAGCATCATTTTAAAGTTGGTGAAAGTATACCAGTGTAAAAACAGGCTTGACTTAGACCCACATGACTAGGAAACCAGTTTCCTCTCACATGACCAGAATAACCCGTACCCGTGGGAAAACGGGTATGGTGTCACGGGTCACGGGTGCGGTATGACATCGTGACACCCGCGGTACCACCCGTGTCACACCCTAGTGACCTTGGCATCCGTTCCCGATCACTCCGGTCCCGTGCACCTGTCCAGTAGACTATTATACTCACGGCCTAGCGTGGGAATCCTCAGAGTTTCTTCTCTTTGGATTCCCCTCGCTAGGTGCGTTACTCAATGTCTGTAGCTACTGTTTATTTACCTTCGGATTCCCCTCGCTAGGACTCTTGAGTATTCTCGGGCCTTGAGGTTGCCCTCACATTGAGGTTGCCCTTACTAGAACCCAGTTAGCCGTGATCAACAAAAGTGAATAGGACTTCATTGATAAATTATGAATATCATTTACTTCAAAAACAGCCGAAAGCAGTCAAATCTATTTAGGAAGTAAAAAGCTTCGACAATTTATAAAAGTATTTTTCGAGCGGTATTTTCGAGCGGGTTGTAAGGAAGCATCTATCTTTTAATTCTGTTTATTATACGGAGGTGATTGAGAAAACCGTGAAAAACTATGTCCACTCGTTTGCATAATAATTAGACCTGCTGTTGCAATAAAGATGTTACTATAAAAAAATGAAGTACTCATTTGAAGCTTGAGCAGAGGTAAAGAGTGCAGCTTGAGCAGAGGTAAAGAGCCATTAACAATGCAATGAGGTTTACACACGGCAGGCAATTAGCTGTCATGTGCGGATCAAGGATATTTGCATATACTATTGGCTAGGGTTGCGACTCAGCCTGAGGTTGTGGTGGTTTATCTCACTCGTTTGCATAATAATTAGACCTGTTGTTGCAATAAGGATGAGCTTTACAGAACAGAATTAATAGTTGAGGTTTTCTTCTTGTGATTGTTGAGGTTTTTTTTCATCCTGCCAAACTGACTCATTATTCACGCATGTCTGACAATCTGCAGTTTGACTATAAACTCTACTACATTTCTTGTGCCTTCACTAGCATCTTGCAATTGTCTCACGAGGCAGTCTCTTTCAGACTCTCAATCTCATGGCAGATGCTTCTGACTGCACTACCATCACAATCCGCTCTGTGACAGTAGTGGAAAGAGAAAAAAATAGATACATGGAAGAAGAGAAAGATATATATATATTTAAAACAAACTTCACTAATCTTAATGTTAACGATGATATATATTTTTAAAACAAACTTCACTAATCTTAATGTTAATGATGAATTTTTTTAATTTAGATTTTTTTATAAAAAAACAATCCATTGGTGCTACTTGTGACTAGTGATAAGAGTGGACGATGTGCACATCAAAAGACGGGCCTGAGCCAGGCTTCAGCATCATTGTTGAATACTTGCACCTCCAACATTGTTGACAAATCCAGATGCAGATAAATGCTCAAGCCCTTTTCTGCTTTGGTGTGAGTCTCAATTCATATGCTTGTGATTGGTGTGAGTCTCAATTCATATGCTTGTGATTGGTGTATTATCTCTCTTGCCTTATACTTTCATGTCGATCTGAGCGTGCACAAATAATGCAAGGCAGCGAGCGACTGAATGTCCCACTTATTATTCCAGAATGCATTTACAATCGCTCTCCTTATCAACCTCAAGTTTAGCTAGCCTTGCCACTTCTCCAGTCCACTGCTCCCTCAGTTCTCGCTCCTACTGCAGCAATTTGATCTTTCAGCTGTGTCTACTGTCACTCTCATGCGTCGTTGACATTGAGTGTAGATCCGTATCTGTTTTGTTGATATGAAAGAACATTCCACACTCCTGTGTTCATATGATAATTGTTACCAATTGTTACCAAGTGTATAGAATTGTGTATGGAAGCTGCGTATGGATACGAAAGAACATTCCACACTCCTGTGTTCATATGATAATTGTTACCAAGTTTCTGATGTGTTAATTGAATTACGTATGTATAAAACTCACAGTTTCAGCTCACGTTCAGATTATCTGGCCTAGTTGACTTGGCGACACATAGTCGCTTTCAAGAAATGTAGTAGGATTTATAGTCAAACTGCAAACACTGGAATTAATGGGACATACTTGGGCTCATTTTCACTTTTCTGTGTTTTAATTTCCCCCTCTCAAACTGTTGTGGCCTTCCGCCTGCTGAATATTTTTATAATCCCGGATCATGGAGTTCAAGACGATACAGACGTACAAGTTAAAATACGCAATTCTATGCAGTTTTACCAGAATGAACAATGATATATATATATATATATTGCTTTTGGAAGATTCCATATTCCCATATGCCACTGTCCACTGAAGGTAGGGTTGCGACTCAGCCTGAGGTTGTGGTGGTTTATCTCACTCGTTTGCATAATAATTAGACCTGTTGTTGCAATAAGGATGAGGATATTTGCATACACTATTGGCTTCGCAAAAGAAGAAGCTTTACAGAACAGAATTAATAGTTGAGGTTTTCTTCTTGTGATTGTTGAGGTTTTTTTTCATCCTGCCAAACTGACTCATTATTCACGCATGTCTGACATTGCTTTTCGATATGAGCTATATGGCTGCTTTTACTTTTTGGCGTTGTCGCATGATTTTTGTGGCCAGAATTTTATAAACAGTATTTTTGCTGCTATTGTAATCAGATTTAACATTGATTGCTCCCTATAAAGTCAAACTGTAAAAACAGATCGACAACATGCTGACGATATGGTGAGTACGTCACAGTGTTTTCATTATGATAGCTGTGACAGTAAAAACAGATCGACAACACACTTCGAATCTGTGCACGCAGGGCCGGAGAAGTTATGGGGATCTCTGAGCCACTGGAAGCAAATGAAGACCGACGTGATGGCCTTCTGCAACTCGTGTGACGTATGCCAAAAGATCAAAGTAAGCAACTTCAACCATATCTGTTGAAGTTGCTGGGTTACCACATACCAAATCCTATACCTTCTCGGCCCTGTGAATCCATATCCATGGATTTTATCTGGCCTAGTTGACTTGGCGACACATAGTCGCTTTCAAGAAATGTAGTAGGGTTTATAGTCGAACTGCAAACACTGGAATTAATGGGACATACTTGGGCTCATTTTCACTTTTCTGTGTTTTAATTTTCCCCCTCTCAAACAATGTCGTGGCCCTCCCCCTGCTGAATATTTTTACAATCCCGGATCATGGAGTTCAAGACAATACAGGCGTACAGGTTAAAATACGCAATTCTATGCAGTTTTGCCAGAATGAACAATGATATATATATATATATTCTATACGCAATTTTATGCAGTTTTGCCAATGAACAATGATATATTATATTCTATAGTGCACATTCTATACTGCATAAAACTGCATAGAATTGCATAATGATATATATATATATATTGCTTTTGGAAGATTCCATATTCCTATGTGCCACTGTCCACTGAAGGAGCTTTTGACTGAAAGAGAATCTCATTCTCCTTCTCCCGAGTGCTTCACACATTCTATACTGCATAAAACTGCATAGAATTGCATAATGATATCATTATTCACGCATGTCTGACAATCTGCAGTTTGACTATAAACTCTACTACATTTCTTGTGCCTTCACTAGCATCTTGCAATTGTCTCACGAGGCAGTCTCTTTCAGACTCTCAATCTCATGGCAGATGCTTCTGACTGCACTACCATCACAATCCGCTCTGTGACAGTAGTGGAAAGAGAAAAAAATAGATACATGGAAGAAGAGAAAGATATATATATATTTAAAACAAACTTCACTAATCTTAATGTTAACGATAATATATCTTTTTAAAACAAACTTCACTAATCTTAATGTTAATGATGAATTTTTTTAATTTAGATTTTTTTATAAAAAAACAATCCATTGGTGCTACTTGTGACTAGTGATAAGAGTGGACGATGTGCACATCAAAAGACGGGCCTGGGCCAGGCTTCAGCATCATTGTTGAATACTTGCACCTCCAACATTGTTGACAAATCCAGATGCAGATAAATGCTCAAGCCTTTTTCTGCTTTGATGTGAGTCTCAATTCATATGCTTGTGATTGGTGTATTATCTCTCTTGCCTTATACTTTCATGTCGATCTGAGCGTGCACAAATAATGCAAGGCAGCGAGCGACTGAATGTCCCACTTATTACTCCAGAATGCATTTACAATCGCTCTCCTTATCAACCTCAAGTTTAGCTAGCCTTGCCACTTCTCCAGTCCACTGCTCCCTCAGTTCTCGCTCCTACTGCAGCAATTTGATCTTTCAGCTGTGTCTACTGTCACTCTCATGTGTCGTTGACATTGAGTGTAGATCCGTATCTGTTTTGTTGATATGAAAGAACATTCCACACTCCTGTGTTCATATGATAATTGTTACCAATTGTTACCAAGTGTATAGAATTGTGTATGGAAGCTGCGTATGGATACGAAAGAACATTCCACACTCCTGTGTTCATATGATAATTGTTACCAAGTTTCTGATGTGTTAATTGAATTACGTATGTATAAAACTCACAGTTTCAGCTCACGTTCAGATTATCTGGCCTAGTTGACTTGGCGACATATAGTCGCTTTCAAGAAATGTAGTAGGGTTTATAGTCAAACTGCAAACACTGGAATTAATGGGACATACTTGGGCTCATTTTCACTTTTCTGTGTTTTAATTTCCCCCTCTCAAACTGTTGTGGCCTTCCGCCTGCTGAATATTTTTATAATCCCGGATCATGGAGTTCAAGACGATACAGACGTACAGGTTAAAATACGCAATTCTATGCAGTTTTACCAGAATGAACAATGATATATATATATATATTGCTTTTGGAAGATTCCATATTCCCATATGCCACTGTCCACTGAAGGAGCTTTTGACTGAAAGGGAATCTCATTCTCCTTCTCCCTAGTGAAGCACTCGAACGAGCACGAGGTTTATTGATTCCTAATTCAACGCAAAATACTAGTAGTCCTGTATAAACTCCTTCTTTGTGCATGAGCCTTTTATGTGTGGTTCCCCCGTGGTAGTCTCATCTTTTTATTGAATAAGCCCTACAACTTTAGGCATATTAGTCAACAATGTATTCCTCATTTGAAAAGTGCTCACAATTAGGAGGTGTGAACACATAGACTATCCGTGAGATCTGAACGACCCTAGCATCACATGGGAAGACAGCTGCTTTCGGCTTCTTTTGAACGGTCAAGTGCTAAAAAAAACATCTGTAGTAACTGCAAAACCCAGTTAGCTGTGCGTCTCTCTACACACAAAATCTGAACGACTCTGGCATCACATGGGAAGACGGCTGCTTTTCGCTTCTCACGTAATGTTCATCCCTCATCTGGATTGGTCAACAACGCACACATATGGAAATGCGACACAAGAGCCAATAAATAAATAGATAAATAAAACTGCTTTGCTGAAAGTCTTCTATCCACAATGTGAGTACACAAGCTCGGAGGCGACCCAGATGCTCCAGGAGCAGAAGTGACAGACAAAATCCATCTGGTTGTGCTTCATTGACAGACACTCAGTCCAGCCAAGCTCGTCAACGTCGTCACGCAAGGTGAGGATCAGCGGGCAGTTAGATCACTTGGCGTCTGTAGCGCATTAGGCGCCGCCTCGAGGCATCAGAGAAGCAATCACAGATTCTTGATCACGCACAGAAGCGGAAAGCTATCTTTGACAAGAAAGGCACAGCGCGGGCTCCCAAAGAGGTGATATTCAAAGCAGGCTGGCTAGTACAGGTGTACCGAAACGACCTCGATTATACCTTCAAGACGGAGCGCGCATCATCAGCCGAACCCGAAATTCATACAAGATTGAGATGTTAGAAGGCTTACCTATTTCAGGACGGTTTAGCTCACGGCGATGTGAAGCTGTAGAAGATTGCCTTTTTGAGTGATTTATAATTCTTTTCTTATAGTTCTTCTTTACTTCGCTTTAGAAGTTCCATTTCAGGTATGTATAAATGTTCTATATGTACTATACGACAACGGGGAAAATCCAACCTCAAAATGTCTAAATTGATTTGGTTTGGTTTAATTTCTTATTTCTTTTGGATTTTATTATGTAAATAGAATACATATACAGCTCGATGTTGAGAGTTCAACATGACCAAGAAAGATAATGCCTGACCGAGGAAGACTTGAGTTAAAATTGCAGACACCGAAGTTGAGTTAAAAATCATGTACAACACGGTTAATTCTGGCACGGTTGATTCTGGAACAAGTGAATGGCAGTAGATACAGCTGAAGCTGTGTTTACTAGAGAAATGGATTTCATCTTCTCTTTACTACCCTTTTCTGGGCAGTAAATAGACTATATATCGTACAACAAATTTATTGGATTGAAGCAGCCAAGATGAGTCCATGTAATTTGACAATGCAGTATATGGGCACATGCTGCTCAAATCAATGAAACTTGCTGAGATGATTGTGCTATATTATAGATAGATACATTTTAGCTCCATCCAACTTAGCTCCATCCAACGAGTTCATAGCAGGTGAATCTTTAAGCTTTCAGTGAAAAAATTACTTGCTTGAATATAATAAAAAAGAGACAAAAACAGAAGCGCATATAAATGATTGTGCTATATTCGCAAATCTCGTACTTTGTTTGTCAACGTGAATGGCTTCCAAATGTTGATTTACTCACAGTTTAAAAGACAGGGCTCTTGCGCAGCCCGCCACGACGAACCAATTACATGCTATACTTTCGAATCAAGGCCCGAGAATACTCAAGAGTCCTAGTGAGGGAAATCTGAAGATGAATAAACAGTAGCTACGGACATCTTGGTTTTGGATAGGTTTGCAACCTGCTAGTGTTTGTAACTTGTAAGTGGGCGTTTGTTATATACACGGTGATAAGCCGTGTAAATGACCACAGTCGCTGCCTTGAGAAAGTCTTCCATCCACAATGTAAGTATACAAGCTCGGGGGCTATTTTTTTATTTTTTGGATCTTGTGTCGCATTTCCGTATGTGTTGTGACTACAACTGAAATGTCTCGCTTTCGGAACATTCCATCCCAGGTCAAGTGCTAAAAAAAAACATCTGTAGTAACTGCAAAACCCAGTTAGCTGTGCGTCTCTCTACACACAAAATCTGAACGACTCTGGCATCACATGGGAAGACGGCTGCTTTTCGCTTCTCACGTAATGTTCATCCCTCATCTGGATTGGTCAACAACGCACACATATGGAAATGCGACACAAGAGCCAATAAATAAATAGATAAATAAAACTGCTTTGCTGAAAGTCTTCTATCCACAATGTGAGTACACAAGCTCGGAGGCGACCCAGATGCTCCAGGAGCAGAAGTGACAGACAAAATCCATCTGGTTGTGCTTCATTGACAGACACTCAGTCCAGCCAAGCTCGTCAACGTCGTCACGCAAGGTGAGGATCAGCGGGCAGTTAGATCACTTGGCGTCTGTAGCGCATTAGGCGCCGCCTCGAGGCATCAGAGAAGCAATCACAGATTCTTGATCACGCACAGAAGCGGAAAGCTATCTTTGACAAGAAAGGCACAGCGCGGGCTCCCAAAGAGGTGATATTCAAAGCAGGCTGGCTAGTACAGGTGTACCGAAACGACCTCGATTATACCTTCAAGACGGAGCGCGCATCGTCAGCCGAACCCGAAATTCATACAAGATTGAGATGTTAGAAGGCTTACCTATTTCAGGACGGTTTAGCTCACGGCGATTGCGCCGGTTCATTCCAAGGACAGGGACCGCACTTGCCGAGGTACAAGAGGCAACGGAGGTGGAGCTGGGGATCCGGGACGACAAGCCCCCTGTGGCAGAAGGCTCCGATAGCGACTCGGACAGCGAGGATGATGAAGACAGTTTTTTGACATAGAGGAGCAGAGGTTCAGGCAGAAAGCAATGAGGACGTTGCTTTAGAAGGGGGTGGGCAGATGCAGTGGGAGGTTGTGGGTGATAGGAGAGAGGATCAGCGGGCAGTTAGATCGCTTGGCATCTGTAGCGCATTAGGCGCCGCTTCGAAGCATCAGAGAAGCAATCTCATCTTGTCTCTGCACTTCGTCGTGCACTTTGCTGTTTTCATTGCTGGTCTGCACGCTACCTCACGTTTTGACCACATTGAAAAAAATACATGTGTGGTCAAAGAAGTTCAAGGTGTAGGGTAGCCAAGGTTGGTTGTGTTGGTTTACCGATCGATCAGCTGGGCATTTATCTGCCATGTGGCTGTGCATTATCTGCCACTTCGTCAGTGCTCTCTTTGTAGCCTTGCTAAACTCGCAAATATATTTGTGGGACCATGTAAAAGAATATGAACACCGTCTGTCAATTCAGAATTTCCAGTAGTGCTGTGGTCGGGACGCAATTCACGGATGGCAGATAAATTTGTGACATGGCAGATAAATTGTAACGTGTCAGGTGCTGATGTGACTTCCCGCTCATCAATGGATCAATCCGTCGGGTACCGCACCTTGGCTTCAGCCACTTCACCACGGTCTCTGTTTTGCGGCTCGTGTCCATACACAGCAACACAACTCTTAAACACCTGTGTGTATTAACGGTGCAACACAGTGGTTGTTAAACTCAAGTTGTTCCGCAGGCTCGCTTCTGTTTATCCATGAATCCAGATTCGCTACCTCGCAAGTGCGGTCGCCCCCTGGGCTCGAAGGATGGGCCTTGTAAGGAAGGTGCACGTCCAAGGGGACGTCTCAAGAAGACTATACCAGGTACTGCTCAATGTGCCATGTTATGTCAAGTGTTTTACTGATTATTTGTTCAGAATCAACTTCAGATGCGGCGGACGACGCAGACAACGAAGAAACCGATACAGAGACTGCCAATGCTGCAGGATTGATCTCTACAATTCACGAACCGGACTTTGACGCGTCTTTTGACGCGTTCGACGCGTAGGTACCGGATCGCGTAGGTACCGGATCTTGAGACTCCGCAGGATATCCCCCCTTCAATCTCAGTCGATATTTCTCTTTCGGGCCCACTCAATTCCTCTGGCCCTCTGGTTCATCTTGGGTTCATCGGTCACAACAAACCACACTTCCGTGCACCGTATTGGCCCGACCTGAGCGGGTACCACTTGAATCTCAACCACCAGCGATTTCAGACACCGAAATTCCGCCGTTGTAAGTCGAGTTGTGTCGTAATAACTTGCATCTCATGTTTGTCACAGTCAGGAACTTGACGTCGAACTCGAGAACTCACCACAACAGCCACCCGATGTCTTGTCTGAGCATCCTGGTGACAACACGACTGTGTATGTATTACTTTTCCACCTTACACATTCTCCTTATCTGACGTGGTTAGTGAGGGAAAGTCAAAACGCCAACGAATCCTGACCGCTACCAAGAGGAAGAACCCAAATGTTCGAACGTGTCGGCGCTGCAAAACGATATGTCCCGGAAATAGCGACATTTTGAGCTGTCCCGTGAAGTGCACGGTTCCATGTGTGTGGTGCGGAAATTTTACAGGATGCCGAGGTGTTGACAGGGGTGCAAAATGCACGTTCCAGGGCAAATAGTTATCAGTGAAACCTGTAATCTTGAATTCATGGCAGCATCAGAGCTTTCCGGACCTCTGCCGGGGATCTCGGGGATCTTTCCTTTTTCGCTTTCTTTTTCGCTTTTTTTCCAATTTTATACCCAGTAGAATGGTCGGAAAACCGTTGTGTTACCATCCAGGGCGAGTTTTTAGGAAAAAATAATGGCTTTGCGAAAAAAGGCTCTCAGTTTGCGACCTTGCGAAAATTTGGCGGGAGCTTGCGACCTTGTGATGCTTGTACAAGCATCACAAGCAATTTGTCAATAGTCTGATGTAGCATACAACAATACTGGTACAAGAAGTTTAAGCATTTGCAGCTTGAGCAGAGGTAAGGAGCCATTGACAATGCAATGAGGTTTACACACGGTGGGCAATTAGCTGTCATGTGCGGATCAAGGATATTTGCATACACTACTGGCTAGGGTTGCGACTCATTTGATTGCTAATCTAATCCAAAATACAAGTGATTGAAAGGTTTGTGCATGTAAGTGATTGAAAGGTTTATAAACTCCTTCTTTGTGCATGTAAGTGATTGAAAGGTTTTGTTAAGTGTAAGAGTCATGAGCTAGAAAGAAAAGCTGCGGAACATTATTCTTGCAGACAATTTATAGTATCACCACCTTCTTTCTACTTTGCTGTCTCGAGTGGACCTCATTTTGATGCACGCAGTGGCAGCACAGAGCTTAGTTGCAGGGTTACTGTGACGTAGGCGGCTGGGCAATACAAGAAGATAGGCAAGTGTGTCAACTAAACTCTGGAGAATAGACTAGAATAGTGTAGGTTTATATAGTGCACTGGGAGTCAGAAGTGAAACAGGGACCACTCCACAACAGTAAGGGGCCAGGGTCAGGAGTGACGGTAAGGCGGGAGGAACCAGGGTGAAGTCTAGGAGTTAGGGCTCAATGAGGGGTCCGGGCGCAGTAATGATCCGCGTTCAAAGGGGTGAAAGATGGTCAAAAACCCGGATCCGGGTTATTGGTGGTGGTTGGAAAAGGTGAGGAATGAGTGGATCATGACATGACCCCCCTTAAGAATGCTTCGTCCCCGAAGCATCGGTCGTCAACGCTTCTGGATCTTCCAGCGGCCCTTGGGAGTTTGTACCTCTCGCGGCGCACGCCGGTTGTTCTCGTAGAACTCTTCAAGGGCTTCCTCGACGCCAATCAGATTCCTCCGCGGTTCCCAGGTGCATTCCTCTTTTGGGTCACCCTACCTGAAAGTACGTGAAGCAATTGAACATTCATTCCAAACTGCCCATTTTTAGCTTCGCACTCTGGCCAAGGAAATTGTGCACAGTCCAACTATCAAGGCAGACCTTGCCGCTGCCTGCATTCACAGCAAGTTCGGGATGTGTCAACACGGTGGAACAGTACTGCGGAGCTTGTACACTGCGGGTTGGAGTTGAGGGAAGCACTGAAACTTTTAGGTGTGTTGCAGGAGCACAACCGCGTTCTGGGCGCTCGTTTACGTCGGTTCCAACTCTCTGCTGAAGAGTGGAACTCGTTAGAACAATTATGGTCCCTGCTTCATGTCAGTCTTTCGCTTTTTTGAGAGCTTCCCGGTGCAATGACAAATTATAAGGGCTGATACCTATTGTGGTCTTCAGATCCCAATGATATATATGTCGACAACTTTACATTGAAGGAATTGTATGAAGGAATACGATAAAAAATACTTTTACATATCACACAAGAAACCTAATACTGCTATTATACATCCACAAACTTGATACTGCTACCCTACACCATGGATAGTAACACAACCAAATTAGTGTTGCAGCATGTTTTTTGTAGCCAGGATTTGACGATTGCACTTAAGCCTTGTCTGCACAGACGTATTTAAATAATGCCTTGCTAATAAAAATGTGCAGACTCTAGTTGTTGCCCTTACAATAACTATACTTGTACATATATAATCAGAGTGTCCCACTATGACCTCTCCTGTCCTTCCTGGAGACGCCAACACTGTTCAGCCTCCAAACTACATGTCACCTTCTTTCTACTTTCCCGTCTCGACTGTCATTATCGGACTCTAGTTGTTGCCCTTACAATAACTATACCTGTACATATATAATCAGAGTGTCCCACTTATTATTCCAGAATGCATTTACAATCGCTCTCCTTATCAACCTCAAGTTTGGCTAGCCTTGCCACTTCTCCAGTCCACTGCTCCCTCAGTCCTCGCTCCTACTGCAGCAATTTGATCTCACACGTGTCTCTTCCAATATTTCTGGCAACATCTGGAGCACTGCGTCCAAGCTTGGCTTTCTCCTCGGACAAGCGGACCGGCCGACTCACACCATGCCTGCGTTGTGAGGATAATAAATCTGATTAAGGCTTACAGTTTGCAGCCGGCTATTTAGCTACAGTGTGCGCGCTCTGTCTGTTGCGATAATACTTGTTAATGATTTTCCCAGACAGTCGCACCGCAAACAGCCGAATCCATGTTCAGAGTTTGAATAAATTAACACAGAGCAAATTTAAAAAGTATTTCTTCTTATCGCAACAGCTTGTCTTAAGTCCATAGTCAAGAGTCAAGAAAGATCACAACTTCTGTTAGCTTTAACATTTTGGCTCTACTTATAGCAACACCTTTATCGCAACAGCAAGTCTTAAGTCAACAAAGCACAGTCGCACCGCAAATGACCGTAGCCACGTCTAGAGTTGGAAAAAATTAATACAGTGCCTCGGTGTTCAATTCACCACACGATGTTGACTTCAACATCGCCCTTCGATACACCTCGCAGTGTGATTGCAAAATATCCAGAAGCCCTCAGGACTCTCAGTCCGTCCCCGGTATGTTTTCTATCTCCACAAACCCGCAAAAGGCCAGTGCTGGCTTGCAGGCTGTCCAAAGGACTCAAGAGGGTCCTCAGAAGAGTCTTCTTGAACTTCTTGTACTAGTATTGGTGTATAACTTTACATTGAAGCTTGTCCCTCCGTGGTCTGCTCGCAGCCAAGTCGGATCACAAACCCGTCCTCCGCTTCGTGCGCGAGACGGGCCGATTCCCTCGCTACGCACTGTAGACCCCCCCCGTCTCTCCTCCTCTCTCTCTCTCTCCTTTTCTTTTACTTCTCAAATTCTTATTATCACCTCGAACCTAGCTACGATATGCCAAGACCCGACTTTAGATAGATCGCTACACACTCCTCTTACAGCACACTCCCGAGCCCTCCCCCCCCATTGTCTTCCCCGTCCCCGCTTTACCACTACCGTCTGCTAGACACACAACCATGTACCTCGTATGATGCTACATGGGCCCCCAGGGGCCCGCGCGCACCCTAATTGATGATTGATTGATTGATTGATTGATTGAAGCAATTGTATGAACTATGATAAAAAATAAAAAATAAAACCCGCAAAAGGCCAGTGCTGGCTTGCAAGCTGTACAAAGGACTCAAGAGGGTCCTCAGTATTGTTGTATAACTTTACATTGAAGCAATTGTATGAACTATGATAAAAAATAAAAAATAAAAAAATTACCTTGTCTGACTGTTATAACTTACATTGCAGTCAAGTCCGCCTAGACATTGAGTAGTAGGTGCGGATTGTCAAAGTGCTACAACTTTCTCATCTCCAAATTAGAACCTACAACTTGTTGTCTTAGCAGCCATGTAGCTGATATCGAATAGCAGTACCAGGTTTCTTGTGTGATAATAGTCTTTGCCAATCCGCACCTACTACTCAATGCCTGGGCAGACTCATTCCCATTTTTGTAGCCAGGATTTGACGATTTGCCGATTGCACTTAAGCCTTGTCTGCACGGACATAACTGAATAATGTCTTGCTTACTAAAAAGTGGTTTATAGGTCCAGATACTAATTACCAGCTCATGACTCTTACACTCAACAATTACCCTACACCATCAAGTTTTTATCATAGTTCATACAATTGCTTCAATGTAAAATTATTGGCTGAGACACACTAATTTAAGATGTGTCCAGTCCACAAAGCGAGGTTTTTAACTCCGAAGACAAAATCAAAATCTTCATAATCCATTTGGAGGGGGTACTATCCACATATTCACTCTTTCTGTAATTGCCTACGGCCGGAGTCGGAGAGCAATACATGCCTGAGTCGCTCGACTCGCAGGAAAGATATCTGTACCAACGAATGTAGCATCAACCTAGCACGGTAGCACGGCTACTTTCATAATTTGAATTCAAACCCAGCCTTCACGGCGGAAGAAGTCGCGTAATTGCAGGAACATCTTCTTCAGGAATCCCATCCATTGTTGACACCGACGGCTGGAGAGTCGACATCAGCCCAGGGATTTTTGTTTGAAAAAAAAAAAAACAAGGGCAACTGACCGCTCCTTTGTCATCTCTCTCCTCCGCACGAGGATGTGACTGTCCGTCGATATAGTTGTCCGAATAGCCCTGCTTTGCGCATCAGCCCAGGGATTTTTTTTTGAAAAAAAAAAAACAAGGGCAACTGACCGCTCCTTTGTCATCTCTCTCCTCCGCACGAGGGTGTGACAGTCCGTCGATATAGTTGTCCAAATAGCCCTGCTTCGCGAAGGACTCGGGGGAAATACACTGTGCAGTCGGGGTCTGTGGAGGCGCAGTGCCATCGGGAAAATAACGTACGGGCACGCTTTCGCTAAGAGTTCGGCCTCGACCTCTGATGGCCACGGAGTCCTTTTGGATGCTGTTCATGGCAGTGAAATGTCATTTCGACGAGGAAAGGGACGAGTACTGTGCATACTTCGGTTGAAAACTTGCCGAGGGGGGACAGTCCATCGAATCAAAGATTTTAGATATTGTATCACTGGTACGCAAAGAGACCCCGAAGAAGGGAGGGAACGAGGAGACCCCACATGTATTTTGATCGACCCGGTCACCCGAATCGGGTGACCGCTCGAATGCCGATTCGGCCAGGTCACCCAGTTGAGTGACCGCTGTGAGGTCCGGAACAGAGGGTCGATTACCATATCCGTCACTGCGCCTCAATGTTTTGTGCGTCCACTTCATTTTCTCCAAGTTTCTGCAACTTGAACCCAATCCCATCTTCGGCGCCAGTGATCCGGTACTTCAGCTTCACACAAAGAAGCACCGATCTCGTAACACTTGAGCTCTGTCTTCTACGCACTTTCACGCCGCTCTCCCATCTTTCACCGCGCTCATGGTGAGTAGCCCATACAGGGTGGTCATTAACTGTATGCTCAACAGAAATAGAGAAGCTTCAAGAGACGCGTTCTGGGTAGGAGGACACGTAGGCACGAGCTGCAACTTTCCGAGCCTACTTCAAGTTGCACCGCGCCCCGGCCAACGCATGCATAACGGGGCACGTAAAGGACCCGAGCCGAATCCTCATGAGCTCTGCAAGCAGCCCATGAATTCGCCAACCCACAAGTGGAGAAAAGCGCGAACTGGGACAGCTGTCGCGGACTTGGTGCGTCATTGGCAGCCTTTAATCATACTTATCTCACTAATTCTACCCGTCTCTGCGCATCCAGGTGCAACAAATTACCGAATAAATGGGTCTTTCAAACAAATAGGATCCCTTTCCGTACTACTCGGCCTTGATTTAGCCGCTGTTCGGAAGTCAGGACATGTTGCTATGCGTGCAGTCCGTCCCAGTCGTGCCAACACGCCTCTGCTGCGCCTTCCCCCGCACTCTCCGTTCAATCCGCGACAAATACAAAGTCGACATCCCGCTCGTCCGCGCCGTGCTCTACCCAAATCCATCCCCTCCATTCTTGTCCTTCGTGTCGTCGTGCGCTCTCCCTCTGTTGACTAGCTCAAAGAAGTCGGCAAAATAGACCGTAGAATGCGAATCAAATTGGGGGCATAACTCTGACTTGTCCCTGTGCTCCCTGAAAACCGTGACAGCACCCGGTAAGCGGTCCTATTCGTCTACCTGAGCTAAAACACGTACCTTCCTGCTCATCCCATACCGTGTTCTGTTCTCCTTCCTCTTCCCCTATTCGAGCGCTCGTCTCGCACGGATTCCCGGTCTTCTCAAATGTTTATTCAACTACCACCCGTCATGTCGAAAACGAGCCAGTCAGGAATACAACGCCGGTCAGTTTTTGAACAAACTCGAGGGGCCCAAGCGTGCAGATCTAGTTGGGTGTGAAAGACTGAGCTCTCCCCCGGAACATCATTCTTCACATTCAATAAACCTCGAGTGTTGAGTCCGTCCTGTGATTGTGAATCGAACGTAGATATGTTAACTCCGGTCGAGCTAAGAAGCGATGAAACACATGCTTTACTCACCTTGAACGTCTCGTACAACCTGACATTGCGCAAAAAAAGACACTGGTTGGGATTTGGATCTGGTCGTAGCTCCGATCATAAATTTCAATCTGGCATCAGTCCCGGAGCAATTTACCGCAGGGACGTTGTAGGTCTGTATATGCTCGCTTGCTTTCGTGCAGGACACCGGAACGTTTTCCTCTACGCTCTGTGACACCCTCCGCCCCGTCGCATTCTCCACTCCTCTTCCTTCTTTCTTTCTCTTCTCTCACTTATCCCTGATACGGCTCACTAGATACTTAGTTGTAGAAATGTTACATGGACGAAAACCACCCCAGCCCTTCATAGCACCGTCACGAGATTGACGACACATATATTCGGACCATCAACTACTGTGCAAACCCACCACGAACACTAGTTACAGCCATTTGCAGTACCAAAGGCGCGGATCAAATTTTCCATTTTGAGCACTTTTTGAAGAATTCCTCATTTCTCAAGCATTGCACTTGAGAATATTTAAGCCACATACACTTTGTCTACTAACTCATCCGCAAATATGTTTTGTATGCCGGTAACCCGGCTACAGTAACGGGGAGCTTGCCTGATCCTAGTTTTCGGTTTTTGGCATTTCGTGCCATTTATTAATCCGCGAACACATACTGACTAAGGTCCATTCCATATGTATCTAGTCTAAATCCGAGATTAGCCCTCCACTGGGTATCCTCCTCCAACATCCGCATAGATTCTGTGACATTAGGCCGTTTCAACCGACTCCATGGAAACGCAGTTCGGAAGGCAATGCCAGATAATTTTTTAACTTGTGAAAGAGCCACGAAAGACAGCCCGGAGGAAAAGTCTTTTTCTCCCCAGTCAATAACAGCTGTTGTGAGAGTAAGTCCTTGGCTTTTATGGATGGTGATGGCCCAGGCATGGGTCAATGGCAGCTGGGTCCTCATCAACGCCTTCCCTGTCCTATCATCCCATTTTGAAGTGACTGGGACAATCGGAATCCATGAAGGGTCAATTCCTTTGTGGGCTGCTTCACGGAAAGAAATTGAGCCGCAAGACAGTGCCAGGGGAATTGCTTCCCAAAACTTATTGACACTCTTTAACACCCCTTTGCTGCAAGTGTGCAGGTGGAAGCAAAAATTTGGCGTAGTTAAAACTTAAGCAACTGGCACCGCTCCGTGAAAGAGGTCCGAGCAAAAAAGCCGTGATGGCAGCAGCAAACTAAGGCCGCGCAGGTGGACTTTACACAGTGTAGGCAATTTCTAACAGATTTGTACAGGGTCACAATCCTTGAAGGACTCTAAAAAGCGTGATCGCTCGAGAGAGTAGGGAGAGAGAGGGGGGGAGAGAGACGAGCGCAAAAAAGCAAGCAATTGCTGGGATCTTTCGGTAACAATCAGTCTTCCGTTAACTTCCGACAATCGGTCTCGTTTTACAGGAAAGTTGTGGGCGGACACCAGCTGAGGCTAATTTTCTTTCCATTCAAATACTTAAATTGACAACCTTTTAGAACAATACCCAGCTCCGGCGCTCCGCCGAGTCTTCGCCGCTGCCCTGCGGCAGCAGCAAGTTGAATGCTGTCATAGTTTTGATTTTCTCACGAGGGCACCATCAAACTCCCACGGGGGCACCATCAATACAGGAAGTCTACACAGCCACTAAGCATTTGGGATCGGCCAACAAAGGGGGGGAGCAAGCTCCCCCAATTACTCATAGAGCCAGGATTTGGTTAGCGGATGAGTTAGTATTTGCATAGAGCCAGGATTTGGTAATTGTACTTTTTTACACCATTTGAAATATGATTGGTTGATAACACACACATATGGAAATGCAACACAAAAGCGAAAAAAAATATTGATTTTTAGAGCTGCCAAATTAATAACACACACATATGGAAATGCAACACAAAAGCGCTGCCAAATTAATAACACACACATATGGAAATGCAACACAAAAGCGAAAAAAAAAACTGAACCATCTTTGCTGACACCGGGGGCAAAGACTGACGCATCCAAGTTTGGATGCGGTCGGGTCAGCCGCAAGATCATCCACGCAGCAGTTTGTGTGACACTTCACAAAGGTAAGTAGGAATTCGGGGATGCTGGGCGGGTGCCCTTTGTCTTTCCTTTGTCTTTCCTTTGTCCGGTCTTTGTCTGTGCAATGGCCCTTTGCTTATCTTTGTGAGATGTCACACGACATGCCGCCTGCATGATCTTGCGACTGACCCGACCGCATCCAAGTTTGGATGCGTCGAACTTTGCCCGCGGTGTGAAAGTCTTCCATCCACAATGTGAGTGCACGAGCTCGGGGGTGACCCAGTTGCTGGAGCAGAAGTGGCACACAGGGGACCAACGGTCCCGACGGCAAAATCCAGCTCATTCTCAGACACTCAGTCCGGCCAAGCTTGTCAACATTGTCACACAAGACACGTGGTCGGGTCTAAGCTAAAAAGCACACTTGACAAAGGTAGGCAATTACAAGACGCTAGTGAAGTTTGTTTGTTGATGTGCAGGTCACCAACCAAGGTTGTGCCAAAAAAAACACCTACGATCTGGTTATTTGTTTATAATGTGCAATTTTATGAACTTTATATATATATACGCAACTTCACCATTGCCGTAGAAGGGGGCAGATCCCGGAAAGGATCGATTGGAATGCAATCCCCATGACAAGAGGTATGTCTAATGGTAAGAGGAGTCCAAGACTATGGGTCACTGTTTTGGTGTGGATATGCACACTTCGTTGATGTTACTTTATCTTCAAGAATGTGTGCGTTATTGACCAATCCAGATGAGAACCAATGCAGATGAGGAATAGACATTCAAATGAGCAACACACCCAAGGAGGGGTGGTTAACACAGGACCAGGAACTTCAAGGTAGGGTGTGACACAGGTACAGGTAAACCCGCGGTGTCACGGTCACGGGTGTCACAGGTGCAGGTATGGTAGATGAATTTTTGAACACCGCAGATACCGCGACCCGTGGAAAACCGTACCCGTAATACCGTAAATGTGTTAAAAAGACTGCAGCAGCAAGGATTGAACTCAGAACCTGCATATATCATAATATTTGATAGAAAAGGAGTGCACCCACTACACCAAAGCATCATATTTAAAGTGGGCGAAAGTATAACAGTGTAAAAACAAGCTTGACTTAGACCCACATGACTAGGAAACCGGTTTCCTCTCACATGACCAGAAAACAAATTGGTTTGCACTTAGCACAACACAATGAGTCAGGCTAGGAATCAATATGTACAAGCTCTGTTGTCCTGTAACTACTTATCAGGATATCATTCTCCAGTAAAATGAAGGTAATATGTCAACTACCACAGTAAAATACTGCGGTAATTAATACCACGGGTTTTCGATAATACTGCGGTTAAATTACCGTAAACCCGTACCCGTGGGAAAACGGGTATGGTTTCACGGGTCACGGGTGCGGCATGACATTGTGACACCCGCGGTACCACCCGTGTCACACCCTACCAGGAAGGTTTTCATATGAAATGGTTACCAGTGCATATCTGTATATGTTTTCATATGAAATGGTTACCAGTGCATATCTGTATATAATTGATTCGAAAGTATAGTATGTAATTGGTTCGAAAGTATCTGAATATAGCACAATCATTTCAGTAAGTCTTCATTGTTCTGAACGTCATAAAAGAGCAACAGAAGAAATAGTTATTTTATATGATAAAATAAACTATTTCTTTTCGTTCATTCTGCTCTGTCGCTGCGGGGCCAGTTGCTGGCCTTCTTCACTCTCTTTGTACGAAAACGAGATATCAAACATTCAGTGAGTCGAAATAGTTATTTTATATAATAAAATAAACTATTTCTTTTCGTTCTTTCTGCTCTGTCGCTGCGGGGCCAGTTGCTGGCCTTCTTCACTCTCTTTGTACGAAAACGAGATATCAAACATTCAGTGAGTCTTGGAAGAAAACTTCCTAAAGTATGTGAGTAATGTGTCCATTTGCTACCACTCTTTTCTGTTGTAGTCACATCTTCAGAGGACGGTGACACATGGGATGGAATCTTCCGAAAGCGAGACATTTCAGTTGTAGTCACATCTTCAGAGGACGGTGGAGGACGGTGGCACATGGGATGGAATCTTCCGAAAGCGAGAAGTGCACGACCCTGGCATCACGTAACATCTATACCTGAAATGGAACTTCTGAAGCAATTCTAAACAGTGATAAAAAACATATAGCACAATCAAAGCAGAAAGAACGAAAAGAAATAGTTTATTTTATCATATATCTGTTGCTCTTTTATGATGTTCAGAACAATGAAGACTTATTGAAATGATTGTGCTATATTCAGACACCTTTCGCACATCTCACGGGAAGCAGATTTCAGTCCCGCCGCTAAGGTTTTACTTGTTTTTTCCCTGCGGCCGCTAAGGTTTGAGCTGAGTAGTATGTCCTTGGATTTGCCGCGTTGTGGGGGAGACATTGGCTGAGGTGATCTGCAGGTCAGCAAATTGGCACAGCTCACGGGAAGCGGATTCCGCCGCCGCCGCTGCTAAAGTTTTACTTGTTTTTTCCTGCGAACACCAAGGTTTGAGCAGATTGCAGTCCGGCCGCTAAGCTTTTACTTGTTTTTTCCCTGCGGCCGCTAAGGTTTGAGCTGAGTAGTATGTCCTTGGATTTGCCGCATTGTGGGGGAGACATTGGCTGAGGTGATCTGCAGGTCAGCAAATTGGCACAGCTCACGGGAAGCAGATAGGAAGCAGATACCGGTGCCGCTCCTACGGTTTTACTTGTTTTTTCTATACCGGAGGCCGCTAAGGTTTGAGCAGAGTAGTATGTCCTTGGATTTGCAGCATTGTGGGGGAGACATTGGCTGAGGTGATCTGCAGGTCAGCAAATTGGCACAGCTCACGGGAAGCAGATTCCGCTGCCGCCGCTGCTGCTAAAGCTTTACTTGTTTTCTCCTGTGAACACTAAGGTTTGAGCAGAGGAGTACATCCATGGCTTTGCCGCTTGTGGGTGAGACTTTGGCTGAGGTGTTCTGCAGGTCAGCGAATTGGCACAGCGGATTCCAGTCCGGCTGCTAAGGTTTTACTGTGTTTTTCCCTGCGGCCGCTAATGTTTGAGCAAAGTAGTACGTCCATGGATTTCCAGCATTGTGAGTGAGACATTGGCTGAGGTGATCTGCAGGTCAGCAAATTGGCACATCTCACGGGAAGCGGATTCCACCGCCGCTGCTAAAGCTTATGCAAAAGGTTACTCTGATGTATTCAAAAAATGCAACACAATTATAACTGTATTACATGTAAATACCGGTCTCGATATGATGTCTGACAACCAAGGAAAACATCGACCTAAACCCCGAGTCAATGCCACATTCTCTTCTCTGCACATTTCACCTCGGTCCGCTCTCTCTTTCTGCCAGCGCCGCAACACGGCTTGGCGCCGTCTCGTAGACGTCATTTCTGAGCTCGTTTGCGTCATTGCCGGTGATTACGGAAAGAGTGACCATGTGGATGACTGCAATTTTTGAAGACCTAATTATGTCCCATTAATTCCAGTGTTTGCAGTTCGACTATAAACCCTTGGCGCCGTCTCATAGACGTCATTTCTGAGCTCGTTTGCGTCATTGCCGGTAATTACGGAAAGAGTGACCATGTGGATGACTGCAATTTTTGAAGACCTAATTATTTTTGCTGCGTTCTTGTTGTGGCATGACTTTTTGTAGCCAGGATTTGACAACATTTTTTCAAGCCTTTTCTCGTTCTCGTTCCGATTTTTTTTTTTGGCTGATCCAAAAAAAAAAAGTTATGCGGCAAAAAAAATGATGTGTCTCAAGGTTTTCGGAAAGAGCTGTAATGTTCTCTTTCTCTTATTTTTTCCGTGATTTTTTTTTTTTTATAGCTGCATGTAAAATGTTTTTCATCTTTAACGCTGTTAAATCGTCCAGGCCCGTCGTTGGGACGGTATTTTCTGTCGTGATGCCCATCGTCGTTGGTAGATGCCCTTCGCTCGTTCACAGGATGTGTTGGGAAAACCTCGGATCGCTGGGAGCACGTATTCATGAGCGGTGGAGGCGGGGCCTTTAGCGTCAAGCTGTTCCGTTGGTCTCTCACAGGCGTCGGTCGAGGACGCGGACCTGACGGTTGTATCTTGCGTGCTCAAGTATGTGTGTCGGGTGTTTGGCAACAGGCGTTGTGCATCCTTTGGAGGGTGCAGGAATCGGTAGAAGCTGACACACCTCGTGCTTTTCTTTTAGCTTGCAATATGTTGTTGGGATATTTGCATACACTTACTGAGATTCTGGTGGTTCCTCTCACTTCTAGTCGATATGATTATATATGTGCATATCTAGTCGATATGATTATATATGTGCAGGTATGTGCTTTTCTTTTAGCTTACAATATATTGTTGGATGTTTGCATATATATGATTATATACGTACAGATATGATTATATACGTACAGCTATAGTTATTGTAAGGGCAACAACCACTTTCTCATCTCCAAATTGGAACGTACAACATCTCTAAATTGGAACGTACAACTTGTCTTGTTAGTTCCTGCTATCGTTCAGCTATGTAGCTGATATTGAAAAGCAATGTCTCTGTTATCAATATTGGTATAAAAGTAATTTTATTTATTATTTTGAATAATAGGATAGGTTTAAGCTCATTCTATATGTCCTATATATATTTTTTTTTGCGCTTTTACCTTTTAAAGCAGCTATGTAGCTGAAATCGAAAAGTAATGTCTTTCATACGCAATTCTATCCAGTTTTATACATACGTAATTCAACAAACACATTAAAAATTTGGCAACACATTAATAAGGCTCATCACGAGTTAACTCGCGAGTCGACCCGGATCCGTGGTGCGGGTACCCGCAATGTTCAGAGCCCTACTCGGATCCGTGGGAAACTCAGACCCGCGGGTCAAAATACTCGCGGATCCGGGTTTCCCACGGATCTACTTGCGAGTACTCGCGGGTCAATTTCTTCCTTTGGTGTTATTTAGTTGAATCTCAGATTTTTGAACAACCTACAAACTCACGGTTCAAAAGGAGTTTCTAGAAATCACGACCCGGATCCGCAGAAACCCGTGGCCACGGGTACTCGAACCCGCGGGTCAACTTTCCCACGAGTATTCCCACGGGTAAACCCGGGATGACTCGCGGGTGACCCGCACTCGTGCCATGCCTTCAACACATATGAACACAGGAGTGTGGAATGTTCTTTCATATCAACATGGAAGTATAAGGCAAGAGAGATACTGCTCAAATCGACATGGAAGTATAAGGCAAGAGAGATAATACACCAATCAATTGTCGATTCGTTTTATCTTTATCATTTGATCATCATCGTAATCACTGCTGCTGTTTTTAAATTGTCGTCAAAAGCGAATTGATATGAAAGAACGTCGAAAAGCAGCCAGTCCGTGACAGAGCAAATGATTGAGGTTGAACGTTGATCATGAAGCAATTGAGGTTGAGCCATGTGGACATGCAAGTATTTAACAATGATGCTGAAGCCTAGCACCAGTGGATTGAAAAATTTTAAAAAAAAAAAAAAAATATATATATATATATATCTTTCTCTTTCTCTATGTTCTATTTTCTTCTCCTTTCACTACTGGCAAAAAAACCCTTAGTCAATTTTTAGTCAATTTTTTTTAAAGATGTTTTAAGTTGGCTGTTTTTTCGAGTGTAAGTCGTTTAAGCTTTTCATTTTCTGAATACATTTGGCTGCCTTTTCCAGTGTTTTATCGTTTGAAGTTTGACATCCAATAGATTCCTATATGCTCTTAAGCCTGATGGGTCCGATCAAATTAAACCTCCAAAGAGCGGAAACAATTTAACCTGTTTGCATTTTGTATAAACTCCTTCTTTGTGCATGAGCCTTTTATGTGTGGTTCCCCTCTGGTAGTGGCATCTCTGGTGCCAAATAGGTGAGTCAGTTTAGCAGGATGAAAAAAGAAAACCAAACCACATCTTTCTTGTAATCATCCGAATACTGCTAATTACAATGTTCACAATACATTTTTTAAATTTAGATCTTGTGTACTAGTGATAAGAGTGGACGATGAACACATCAAAAGAGTGTGACTGTCTGTCTCCTTCCTGGGCCTTGGGGTCCGCTAACATCATTTCGCGCAGGCTTAGCGTTCTGATCTAACACAAGATGTCGTCTCCACCATCGCCCTTTGACATTCCCCAAGTATTGCATGGATCCCACCCAGAGGCCTACAAGGCTCTCAATCCTACCCCAGTTCGTCGTCTTTATTGGTATACATCGGTGGCTATCCCTAGGCTGAAGCTTCCTCGTTCACAGGCTTGCCCTCAAACGGCCAACACATCGTGGCTCGCGGTTGTCTACCAAAAACTCAAGAAGCTGTTCAATGGAAAGGCTGACCTACCCGCGGAGTTCGAGATGGACGTCCTCGGTGGAAAGAGCTAAATGTCAGAGCCTCTGGTGAGTGTTTCTGAATCCTCATGATATCATCCAGCTCTAATCGAGGGTCCAGTTAACTTGTATATAGTTAAATGAGACTGAAACGACCGTATCGCTGCCTATTCGTTCTACCACGTTACATTCCATCCACTCTTGGCACCACCTCCAGATTCTACGTCCACCCTGAATGGCGGACAGCATGGCGTTATTAGTGCGTGGCTCGACTTTTGACTTATTTTCCCTTACTTACCCATCTCATTAGTCTCGTAGACAACTTTCAAACGGCGAATCCTCGACAACTCTTTCGCTTTGGCCTGACGTGTTGCCTAGAATTGTTGCATCGTCACGGTCCCTCACTATCCAATGACAACTTTGTTCGCGTCATATTACTATGATTCTATACACTGCGACTGTCAATTCTCGTTCAATGACGTGCCTGGGCATCTTGCAATGTGAGCTTCGATTGATATCACTCACAGTTGTTGACAAATTCAGATGCAGATAGCTTGCAATGTTTTTTTTTGTTAAAAAAAATCGTATTTAAAAATATGAGGTAAAAGCTCAAGCCCTTTTCTGCTTTGGTGTGAGTCACAATTCATATGCTTGTGATTGATGTATTATCTCTCTTGCCTTATACTTCCATGTCGATCTGAGCGTGCACAAATATACTTCCATGTCGATCTGAGCGTGCACAAATAATGCAAGGCAGCGAGCGACTGAGTGTCCCTCTTATTATTCCAGAATGCATTTACAATCGCTCTCCTTATCAACCTCAAGTTTGGCTAGCCTTGCCACTTCCCCAGTCCTCGCTCCTACTGCAGCAATTTGATCTCACACGTGTCTCTTCCAATATTTCTGGCAACATCTGGAGCGCTGCGTCCACGTGCACGCCAGCTTGGCTTTCTCCTCGGACAAGCGGACCAGCCCACTCACACCATGCCTGCGTTGTGAGGATAAAAAATCTGATTAAGGCTTATAGTTTGCAGCCGGCTATTTAGCTACAATGTGCGCGCTCTGTCTGTTGTGATAATACTTGTTAATGATTTTCTCAGACAGTCGCACCGCAAACAGCCGAATCCATGTTCAGAGTTTGAATAAATTAACACAGAGCAAATTTTGAGGATCTCTGTTTCGATTCCCGGGCAGTCGCACCGCAAATGACCGAAGCCACGTCTAGAGTTGGAAAAAATTAACACAGCGCCTCGGTGTTCAATTCACCACACGCAAAAGACCAGTGCTGGCTTGCAAGCTGTACAAAGGACTCAAGAGGGTCCTCGGAAGAGTCTTTTTATTGTAAATTCTTGAACTTCTTGTACCAGTATTGTTGTATAACTTACCTTTTGCATACCACACAAGATAACTTACCTTTTGCATACCACACAAGAAACCTGATACTGCTATTATACATCCACAAACTTGTTACTGCTACCCTACGCCCTGGATAGTAACACAACCAACCTCGGCTACCCTACACCTTGAACTTCTTGTACCAGTATTGTTGTATAATTTTACATTGAAGCAATTGTATGAACTATGATAAAAAATAAAAAATAAAAAACTGCTATTTTTTCCCCCACAGAATTGCGGTACTTACGAGCTGCGCGACACCGTTGGCTTCTACTCATCAACCACAAGCTCTCCCATCGCGTCCCAGCGATCACCATCGTCCGTATATGCCCACATGTCTTCTGCGGTATCTTGAGCTGATAGACCAGCATCTCCTGCAACACGCGTGGCCTGCGAAACAGTGTAATTGCCCGATGAATGCTCAATCGCGATACCAAGAGAATCCTGAACAACCGCATTCAATGACACGTCCGAGTCATCGTGTGAGTCAAAATCAGCAATGTCCTCTGGATCAGTGGATTGCGAGGAGTTGTCAATTGGTGTAGGAGCAGTGGCCGTCGATTCCATCAAGACCTTGTCCAGATGAGTTGCTCCACAACGGTTGGCGATTTCGGTTGCCAGTGTCCTGTCTTCTCTGAGAAATTCCAAAAGGGCCTTTTCGGACGCTTTCGACGTGAGGCATTCGGCCGAAAGATTCCATTCAGTTCCCAGCACTTCACATTTGTGCCACGCCTGCATGAAATGTTATCAGTTGATGCGAGAGTTGGGAAAACTGCGGTAAAGTACCTGTTTGACAACCTTTCGTCCTTCAATGGTTTGGAAAAAATCATACATCTTCACTAGACCCCGAACTGTTGCATTTCGGAGTATCGGAAGGGAATTCGGGAACTTGACATCTTTGGGAGCCACCCCCCGTGCAGACTGAGCTTTAAAGGTGTCTACCAAAAAATCCAGTGAATCCTGGTGCAAAATATGCTTAGCCACGCGTTGAGAAAGAATAGACCGGTAACAGAAGTTGCAATTAATGATAAAGTGATGAACTCGAACCTCGGGTGGGATTCTCCCCGTCAAGATTGCATATCGCAGGCGGAAAAAGGTTCGCTTGAGGAGAATGGGGGCATTGTCGAGGATATGTCGAGCCGTGCGGGTGCCTTTGCGAGGTGTCCAGTCCATCACACTCGCCAGAAAATTACGAACATATGTTTCGGAGGTTTTGAATTGATTCAAAAGTTGTGGCTGCCGCTGGGAGATCTCTGAAAGCAGCAAGCCGCGGGCAATAGAGACATTTACAATCCCTCCAGCAGTGCGAAGTCCGGTGAGCGTCTCTTTAACCGTGTCCATGATATCGGGGTACGGTGCGAGAATCCCGGTTCTACCGGACGCGGTGATTGCTTTGCCGCTCCCTATCTTGTCCAATGTGTCAGCCTTCCACTCATTCTTCCCCTTCACCTGCCACCTCGAGACTGTTCCCTTTTGAAGTCCCTTGTACAACAGGGGTGAATCACACTTGAGATTTCGGACGGCTGCAGATGGGCTCCATCCGGTGCGGCGCATCTCCTTCTCGATTGGCCCAAATGAGAAGGGGTGGAACCAATTCACAGACACTGTCTTCTTTTGAACAGCACCTCCCTTGGTTCCATTGCGTTTGGCCCGCCAATTCTGGGTGCCTACCCGGGATGTTTCAGCAACCACCAATTGTCGTTCATGTCCTGCGGCATCTGCCCCTCGCATAAGGACGATGTTGCTGTTCTCGTCGTCAGTTAAGTCTTCTTCTTCCTCTCCTGCAGCCTTCTTCTTCTCACGAAATCGTCTCTGTCGTGCCGCTGTCAACTCTCGCGCGCGCTCCTGCTTTTCTTCCTTCTCTTTTTCCATCCGCTTCTTTGTCTCCTCAGCGCCCTCCCGGTGAAGCCTGCTCTCTGTCTTGAGGTGCGTCTCCTTTGCCCCTGGCAACCATTTTTGCCATCCCATAGTAGCAAGTGTGGCTTGGGTATTGGCAACCAGATTCACATCTGTTGTCGACGGAATGACAGTGTTGGGGGCAATGGTCTGGGTCGGGGTGGCGGAGGAGGATCCAGAGAGTTTAGAAGGGCCTTCGGTGTCGTCGTCGTCATTGCTGTCCAGGATGATAGGTGCGCCGACTCTGCCACGTTTCATTGGTGGCGCATCTGACAATTCTTCTTCTTCTGGTTCACGTACTCTCCCCTTCGAAGTACGCGGTGGAATTGTGGCTCCACTGGTCTTGGCTGCGTCGATGAGCCTCCCAATCCAAGCATCTTCGAATGAATCCCTTTCGCTTGGGGACAATCTCCTAATCACCTTTTTCAAGAATGGTCCCAGTGCGACAACACACGAGCCTCGTTCTGTGAATTTCACAGCAGCATTCCGGTCTCTCCAGGTGCCAAAGGACATTTCCAATGCCCTGGAAGCGACCGGATACACGGCGCCACCGGTTTCGGTTATGCGGTCTTCATCTAGATAGAATTGGTAAAGGGATTCAGGCGGGTCTACGGGCAAGGACAACGGCAGGTGTTTGAGAAGCTGCTGGAGGTATTCAATGCGGTATATTAGAGCTTGGGGTGGCCCCGTAGAAGCCTTAGAGGTAGCTGGCATGCGTGTAAGGCAGAGAAAAAAAATTGGGTCACTCGGTGACCCGTTTCAACATTTGGGGCATGTAACGCGTAACGCGCCGGCCGTTTCTCGTTTCAACACAAGTGTTTCAGTCACGCTCCAAAAAGTGTTTCACCCATACACATCGCTACAGTATACATCCACAAACTTGATACTGCTACCCTACACCATGGTGATTGAAAGGTTTTTGCCACAGGTGCCACAGATTGGCTAGACCTAAAAAGAATCAGCAGAAAATGTGTGCCATGGATGCCACGGGTCATCTGGACCCGCATCAGTAAAATTTGTGATCCAGATATGTTGCCACCCATGCCACCACTGGTTTTGACCCGGATCAGTAAATTTTGTGATACAGGTACCTCGCCACCCATGCCACCGCTGGTTCCGACCCGGGTCAGTAAATTTTGTGATACGGGTATCTCGCCACTATTGCCACCACTAGTTTCGACCCGTATTAGGATGAAGATCTGTATAGCAACACGGTAGATTTCCATGGTTTGTGTATAGTGTTCAGAAGAGAGAGACAAAAATCAGGCAAGCAATGAGCTGGACAGTGGCCCACCCAAACTCAGACTCCGGGAGCCACCACAAGACGACTGGAGTAGGGCTGCCGCCGCCGCGGCTGCCATCTCAGCCCAGGATCCTCTGCCACACACCTTGTGGAGGTGGGGGGCAAGATTGCGTGCTGCAGCCAGGGTGCCCATTGCTGCCACCACTGCCAGCTCATGCAAAACCCCACCACGGTCCTCGGTGCGTGGTTGGCTGCCGCCGTGAGAGCGTTCAGCAAGGATCCACTGGATTCTCCCTGTCCTCACCACTACTGTCGACAACTTGCGGCAGCAAAGCCCTTCAAGACACGCTTTGAGCTCAGTCGAATCCGGATCGCCCGTTGGCTGTTTTTTCGAGTGTAAGTCGTTTAAGCTTTTCATTTTCTGAATAGATTTGGCTGCCTTTTCCAGTGTTTTATCGTTTGAAGTTTGACATCCAATAGATTCCTATATGCTCTTAAGCCTGATGGGTCCGATCAAATTAAACCTCCAAAGAGCGGAAACAATTTAACCTGTTTGCATTTTGTATAAACTCCTTCTTTGTGCATGAGCCTTTTATGTGTGGTTCCCCCCTGGTAGTGTCATCTCTGGTGCCAAATAGGTGAGTCAGTTTAGCAGGATGAAAAAAGAAAACCAAACCACAACAATATAATAAACAAATGAGACCAAAGAGCAAGTTGGATAGAGCTAAAATATATCTCTCAACAACGTGCTATTTCTCTACTGGTTATTATTCTAATATTCGATGAAGGATGAGTTCTTGTACTTCTTGTAACAGTATTGTTATATAACTTTAAAACTTTAAATATAACTCTAAACATTTGTGGGTTATGTTTTGTCTTTGAGCCACTATGTTTTATAACTTCTCGTAACAGTATTGTTGTATAACTTTAAAACTATAACTCTAAACATTTGTGGGTTAAACATTTGTGGGTTATGTTTTGTCTTTGAGCCACTATGTTTTAATTATAAATTTAATACAAAGTTTATTTCAAAAAAAAAAAAAAACTGCAAGAGCTTCTGAACCGAAGGGCCGATCTGCACAAGCTGACGCTCGGATGTCCGCCATCAAGAGCAGACTTGAGTGCCTCGCTACGCTAGTATACTAGAAAACTCCACCTCACGATGTGCGGCCTCGCCTGCCCCGTCCCTTGCTGGTTCAGCTCCGGACTCGGGTCCACAGCTTTTTGACAACGTCACCCCTGGAACAAAAACAGTCCTTTGACCAAACCCTTTGTTCATCTTCGATGGCGACGCACTAAAGCCTCTCTTCCATCTCCGAATTTGAACCTACAACTCGCTTGTTTTCTTGTTTGTAATACTTCATGTGAGAGCATACATAGCAAAACCAATATGCCGTGCTTTATGTGGAGAAATGTCTCTATCTAATCTATCATAAAAATCAAAACAAAATGGTCGCCAATGGTTCATATTTGATAAAGAAAGAATTGGATTGTTATCAGAAAGCTGCAATAGAGTAAGCTAGAAGATCGAAAAGTAGTTGGTTACAATCTTTTTGTTCAGAGACAGAGCCACAGCCAAAGAGCTAACGGACAAAAGTAAGGGATGACAAAAAATTATCTTTTTGTACACACGGTTATGATCATCCCAAATGTTCTAGAGACTCTAAAGGCCGGGCATTCCTGCACGTGGTCCGGACCTTTGCTCACCTCGTTCCAGAGGCGTTCACTGAAGCTGGGGACCCCTCAAAGGAGAAGGTCGTCAGGTACGCCATGTCCTTTATGACTGCCGACACAGTGCAGCGCTGGGCCGAGCGCTACGCTGCCAAGCACCCCTTCCCCTTCCCGACCTGGGACTTGTTCCAAACACTGTACATCGAGGTGCGACACAGCTCACAGCAAGCAGATTCTGGTGCCGCCACTAAGGTTTTGGGTGTTTTTTTCTACAGTACCACTATCATCTTGGGTGGTTGAGGCCGGTCTTAATTCCCTGCGGCCGCTAAGGTTTCAGCAGAGTAGTGTGTCCATGGATTTGCAACATTGAGGGTGAGACTTTGGCTGAGGTGGTGATTTCATCGCCTCGCTGCCTGAAACCTTGAGTCTTTTGTTTACACGGCTACCCTTTGGTGACCCGTTGCACCGGGACTCAAGCAAAGCTTTTGTGCATGGCGAGTTTATACTTTGTTTCTCAATCCGATCAAGCGACATCAGTGTTGTTTCATCGGGGAGCATCGCCTCCACAAGACGGATGGTCGCAAGAATCCCCTGTTCTGGCGCAAGCTGAACAGAGGCCTGGCAACGGTATGCACACCTGATAGTTTGTGGGTGCTTGACGTGTCATTGACGAGCACACACTGCAGATTTGTCAGGAAGGCAACAGAGGACAATGAACATCACGCTCCTCTGGTACTGCCCCCACTGCTTTCGGCTGCTAATATCCCCTCAGTTAGTTGAATACTCGATGTCGAGCTGTGCTTTGTGATTTGAAATCCCACACGGTTGAAATACCGAACTCAACCAGTAATACACGCGGCGGTGGAAACGGCATCAATCGGCAGTGTTCGGCATCGGCAACCGCTGGATGCCAACCCGGATTCCAGCGGAGCCCACTGGATTCCAGTGGGGCGGCACGCGGCCGGATAGCCGGTTCGTCCAGTTTCTGCCCCAAACTGGCATCCAGTGTGTCTCGATGGCTTTCTCCGCCCAAAGCTGCATCGACAACGTAACAACTTCGAAGGTTTCTTCCAAGTTTCTTCCTCCTTCGAAACACAAGTTCACTGTTTGTGTTTCAAAATGCTTTCCAGGGAGATTGCAGCTGCATTTTACGTTTTTTGAGGTGAAATCCACTGGGATCCGTTGGTTCACAGTGGATTCCACTGTGATCCATCAATATCTTTCTCTCAACACCCAAAGCTTCCTTCTGCCATTCATCAAATTTTCTATGAGGTCTGCTCTGGCGTATCTCATCTGAACTCTGGCAAGGATATATAACCCGCAAGGTGCCAGCTTCTCTCTTTTTGGCTTCAACCTTCGTCCAACTGATTTATTTCTGGTCGTACCAGCCCTTTCACGCTTCCGAGGGCTTGAAATTATCCTATACTACAATGGACTGCTATGGTTGCCAGTAACCAGGTAGAACACGTCGAAATTGGCCCAGAACTGCAATAAATTCGGATAATACATTGATTCTCGGCAATATCCGATGACCCCCGTTATTTTATCGCGGCCGGCACTGACACCCATCACACATCAACGGCCGCCAATGGCCACCAGTATCCAGTGGCGGCCACCGGTGGCCGCCAGTGAACTTTCCACCACCGGGCATATCACTCAACTCAACCGGCGCTCAGTCCACGTCAAAACCCTCGCGGGCCATAATCCAATGAATGTAAAAACCTTCGCGGACCGTAATCCAATGAAAGTAATATCTCAGTCAGAGTCATGCAAGTCAGCATCTTACATGTTATCTACAATGGACTCTACAAGGCAACAGTAGTTTTGTGTACAATAAACAGTCAACCTCGCCTTAAGAATGTACACCAATTCGTGCTTTTCGCTCTGTTATGCGACCTGGGTCCAGAGTCGGATGAAGAACAAGACACGGGGCAGGACCTGGTGGAAGAATGGGTGCCAGTGTGATAACAAAAATGTAAGAATATCACATCAAGGGGGGAAAGTGTTGTAAATGAACCGTGAGACAGCGAAGTGCGGGGTTTGTTTGCGGTCGCAATCAAGCTGATTGATGGATGCGTAAGAGCAAACGATGCTCTACCGCTGAAGCTATGTTCAGCTTGCTGTACAATGTATCTAGAATAATCTACAGAGGTCGAGGAATGTTTGTAACAATGTTTGTAAGTAAGATTTGTAAGGCCGAGCTCCGGCCGACGGCGCGAGTCACTTTGATCACAAATCACAACAGAAAGGGAGGTACGATCCAATGTAATCCGATAATTTATTCAAGAAAACGGCGGCCTTTTATACCTCTAGAACAATGGTACGATACATATACAAACGAATGAGGTAGAACAATGCACCAGACCAGCTGAGTCATGTCTCCATGCCAAACGCTGTGCCAACGCTGTGCATCTCCATGCCAGTGTATCAATGCGCAGCCAACCACAGCCCACCGCAGTCAATCACCATGACGCTCCTACGTGTCGGCTTGACGTCATTCCCACTACCGTAAGATACGGGCTTAAAACAACCGACCTTGCTTAATTTATCTCTGGAGTTTGTAGTGCGAGAAAACCCGTATTTTCTCTCTCGCTGAACTCTTACAACTTGACTGGGTGTTTGTATAGAGAAAAGGTGATCCTGGTGTTTGTATAGATAAATTAAAAAGGTGATCTTGGCAGTGTTTTGCGAGAAAAGTTGAAAAACATGCCAGTTTTGCGAAAAAAAGGTGATCCTGGTGTTTTTACATTTATATCTAATTTATTTCCGTTACACGAAGGTGTAAAATAACGTATGATCATTGAGATTGAAGGTGTACTCGAGAAGGAGACTACCATTTACTTGTGCTTCTGTCTTTGTCTCTTGTTCTATTGCTAATTAGCGAACTCATGCACCGATTGCGGAACTCAGGGTGGGGTTTTTTTTTTTTTTTTTTTTTTTTTTTTCACATGTCCTCTTACCTTACACTTCCCTGTCGATCTGAGCATGCACCAATAATGCAAAGTAATTAATAAGGGGAACACAACTTCACTAGCATCTTGCAATTGTCTCACGAGGCAGTGTCTTTCAGACTCTCAATCTGATGGCAGATGAAGCAAATTACTGTCAAAATAGATGCTTCTGACTGCGCTACCATCACAATCCGCTCTGTGACAGTAGTGGAAAGAGAAAAAAATAGATACATGGAAGAAGAGAAAGATATATCTATATAAGAATCCACCTGGGTTTGTCTCTGACCACACAAGCCGGACCGGTCATCCGCTCCACTGATGTCATTGCTTCTCGGCAAACAGGTCGGCCGGCTTATTCCGTCCATGTATCCTCACACGTTCACTGACTACGCCTGGGCAACCTGAGGCGCCCCGCCTACATGCAACCTTTACTCAATGGGTGCAAGGAAAGTTGACTGGTTGCTCCGGCCCAAATCCGGTCATCCGTGGTTGCATTCTTATTTTGGCTCTACCGGCATGTTGAGTTGTCGATTTCGTGCCCGAAGGAACCACGGACTTGGAGGAAGATCTCTCCAGGTGCAGCACTGCGGCACGCACAATGGATATGAGCCTGATATCGAACAGAGGAACGGAAGAACATGCAAATGATGTGATTCAACAGGCATGCTGATGGGTGAGTGCCCAAATTTCGCCCGAAATGCCCGATGCAATCGAATGAAAGATATGTCGGCAAAGACAAACAAAAGCACTCGAACAAAATTGCACCCAAGATGATGCTCCAGCATTACGGCTACTAATATGAACGGTGTTGGCCGCGTTACATAGATGAAACCAACTTCAGGTGAACTGTGAACTGCCCACGAGGCCGCGAGGAGTCAACCGAAGGTTGACGACGAGCGGCGCGCTCAGAGTCTCATGGCTTTCCCAACCAAAATCAGATCGGTTTTGTGCATGCATTTAGTTAAGTGGACTCCTCCGTGGCGTAGCACGGGCAGACTGCTAGTATATATTTAAAACAAACTTCACTAATCTTAATGTTAACGATGATATATCTTTTTAAAACAAACTTCACTAATCTTAATGTTAACGATGAATTTTTTTAATTTAGATTTTTTTATAAAAAAACAATCCATTGGTGCTACTTGTGACTAGTGATAAGAGTGGACAATGTGCACATCAAAAGACGGGCCTGGGCCAGGCTTCAGCATCATTGTTGAAAACTTGCACCTCCAACATTGTTGACAAATCCAGATGCAGATAAATGCTCAAGCCCTTTTCTGCTTTGGTGTGAGTCTCAATTCATATGCTTGTGATTGGTGTATTATCTCTCTTGCCTTATACTTTCATGTCGATCTGAGCGTGCACAAATAATGCAAGGCAGCGAGCGACTGAATGTCCCACTTATTATTCCAGAATGCATTTACAATCGCTCTCCTTATCAACCTCAAGTTTAGCTAGCCTTGCCACTTCTCCAGTTCACTGCTCCCTCAGTTCTCGCTCCTACTGCAGCAATTTGATCTCACACATGTCTCTTCCAATATTTCTGGCAACATCTGGAGCGCTGCGTCCACGCGCACACCAGCTTGGCTTTCTCCTCGGACAAGCGGACCGGCCGACTCACACCATGCCTGCGTCGTGAGGATAATAAATCTGATTAAGGCTTACAGTTTGCAGCCAGCTATTTAGCTACAATGTGCGCGCTCTGTCTGTTTTGATAATACTTGTTAATGATTTTCCCAGACAGTCGCACCGCAAACAGCCGAATCCATTCCTATGCTCTTGTTCTTGCGCTTCTGTCTTTGTCTCTTTTCTATTATATTGAAGCAAGTATTTTTTCACTGAAAGCTTAAATACACCTGCCATGAACTCGTCCTATGCTCTTGTTCTTGCGCTTCTGTCTTTGTCTCTTTTCTATTATATTGAAGCAAGTATTTTTTTCACTGAAAGCTTAAATACACCTGCCATAAACTCGTTGGATAGAGCTACAACTGTATATATATTCTATTTATATAGTAAAATCCAAGATAAATAAGAAATTAAATCAGCCCAAAGCAATTTGTAACTATCAGTACTGCACCTGTTTACTTCAGCTTGAGCAGAGGTAAAGAGCCATTGACAATGCCTTTCTTGTAATCATCCGAATACTGTTAAGTACAATGCTGACGAATTATTATTTATTTCTTACGTTCATTGATTCCTAATTCAACGCAAAATACTAGTAGTCCTGTATAAACTCCTTCTTTGTGCATGGCAAGTGCGTTGATCAAACTCTGGAGAATAGACTAGAATAGTGTAAAGATCTACTACTGAGGTCTAGGTTTATATAGTGCACTAGGAGTCAGGAGTGAAACAGGGACCACTCCACAACAGTAAGGGGCCAGGGTCAGGAGTGACGGTAAGGAGGGAGGAACCAGGGGTGAAGTCTAGGAGTTAGGGCTCAATGAGGGGTCCGGGCGCAGTAATGATCCGGGTTCAAAGGGGTAAAAAATGGTCAAGAATCCGGATCCGGGTTATTGGTGGGTGGTTGGAAAAGGTGAGGAATGAGTGGATCATGACATCACCCCCCTTAAGAATGCTTCGTCTCCGAAGCATCGGTCGTCAACACTTCTGGATCTTCCAGCGGCCCTTGGGAGTTTGTACCTCTCGCGGCGCACGCCGGTTCTTCTCTTCAAGGGCTTCCTCAGCGCCAATCAGATTCCTCCGTGGTTCCCAGGTGTCCAACTATCAAGGCAGACCTTGCCGCTGCCTGCATTCACAGCAAGATCACTCCCCGCCTTATGGTTCGGGATGTGTGTTATATCCGTGCATCGGACGTTGGGACTCGGCTCTCGGAGCTCGCCCGACCTCCGACGGTGGTCGCCCGACGGAGCTCCTCCGCCGACTGAGCTCCACTTCAAACTCCTTCGGACCTCGTGTTCGAACCGGGTTTTTACGCAATGAAGGATTACTGAGTGTTTCCTGTTTATCCGTCTTCTCTCTTATTGTTTATCCTCATGTTCCAACTTCTATTTCCTTTTTGGTCAGTCGCTATTGTTGCGCTTAGACCATCATGATATTTCCTTATATAGATACATAATAACCTCCGATAGTTTAAATACACCACCCGGTCATCTTGTATCTTTAGTTTGTTAATTAACGTTGTATGACACGGCACTCTTCCTCTTAAACGTTGTCTACTTGGCAAACCCGAGTCAGCTCCGTCCTAGAGTGTTCTCCCTCCGACCTTCCCCGTTCCTCCGTTCTACCTCCGTCCCTTCGAAAGAAGGATTCCTGCTACAGGCTCTCACCCTGCTGTTTGTGGTGTTGAGTGAAACCTCCCGCACGATCCGGTCGCCACCTCCGATCTCCGACCCGTCGTCTCGGCGCGTTATCCTCGCACGAGTTCCTCCGGTCACCCGGTCGGCCGAATCACTCCCTCTTCCTAGTCCCCTCCACCGCGTATATAACAATGTGTCAACACAGTGGAACAGTACTGCGGAGCTTGTACACTGCGGGTTGGAGTTGAGGGAAGCACTGAAACTTTTACGTGTGTTGCAGGAGCAAAACCGCGTTCTGGGCGCTTGTTTACGTCGGTTCCAACTCTCTGCTGAAGAGTGGAACTTGTTGGAACAATTGTGGTCCCTGCTTGATGTCAGTCTTTCCATTTTTTGAGAGCTTCCCGGTGCAATGACAAATTATAAGGGCTGATACCTATTGTGGTCTATTGTGGTAAGTGAATGGATTAATCTTATAGTATGCAGCAATCAGATCCCGATGATATATATGTCGATAACTTTACATTGAAGAAATTGTATGTTAAAAAATACTTTTGCGTATTACACAAGAAACCTAATACTGCTATTATACATCCACAAACTTGACACTGCTACCCTACACCATGGATAGTAGCACGACCAAATTTGCGTTGTAGCATGATTTTTGTAGCCAATAAAGATGTGCTATGTTTTTTTGGCGTTGTGGCATGATTTTTGTAGCCAGGATTTGACGATTGCACTTAAGCCTTGTCTGTACGGACATATCTGAACAATGTCCTGCTAATGAAAATGTGGTATGTTTTTGTTAATTTTTGTAGCCAGGATTTGATGATTGCACTTAAGCTCAATGTCCTGCTAATGAAAATGTGCTATATTTTTGTTAATTTTTAACGAACAAATGCAAACTGTGTTTTGTTCTGGTTGTATTTCATGATTGCCTTATGAGCCAGGATTTGACGATTGCACTTAAGCCCTTGTCTGTACGGACGGATCTGAACAATGTCTTGCTAATGAAAATGTGCTATGTTTTTGTTAATTTTTAACGAACAGATGCAAACTGTGTTTTGTTCTGGTTGTATTTCATGATTGCCTTATGAGGTGGTCTTTCTCAGACGATCCTGTATCTTTATTACATGGTGACACTTTTTTTGAACAGGACAATTCAGCCAATACAGATCTTATATGAGAATTCTTGTTCATTTAGTGTTACAAAAGCCTCAGTCTTTCACCACTGGGTCCCGTCTTTCACCACCGAACAGCGACCAAGAAAGCGGACCAGGCGTGGAATTCGAATCATCTGGAAAGTTCCCGTAAGATGGCGACTTCGGCCCCTTAAAATCGCCTGTATGTAATGGGCGCGGGAATGGATGGCAAGTCGGGACAAGAAAACAATCTCCAAGACAGATGGATCCCAAGGAGACCATCAGTGATTGGTGGAGTTGAGGACGTCACCCAAGAGATGCCTCTTCGAAATGCCAGCAACGACGTTGAGTTGATCAAACTGCGACCTTGAAAAAGGACAAAGTGGTAAACGTGGCAGGTGTTGGAAGGCTAATCCAATCCGGAGGACTTGTAAGCTCTGTTGATAAAAATGAGCGCAAGGGATTGTAAAACGGCGGGGAAGATGAAGATCTTTCTAAGTGGGTCGGCAAACGAGAAAGGAGATGTCAGTGGGGTTGAGCTGAGGAGATATCTCGGGGCGATGGAAATGGATAGAGGACGTGGTATAGTGAAGGGCGGAATGCAGAGGTGGAGCGTCTGGAATCGGCGCACCTCCGAGAAAATAAGTAGCCCACGAGTCACCACTCCGCGACTCAGCTCACGAGGCGCGACCGCCAACCAGGGCCGCGCAGCGTTTGGGCAATAGCCCCCAAGAGCAGCGAATATCGTCCAGGGCAAGGTGGGCATAGGGCGCGCTCGATGGTCGGGCTCTGCTTGACGATGGAGGGAAGAAGACCCGGACATGTCAGTTTAATAACGGCTTCCATGACAGCTTCCACGACAGCATAGCCTTGATCCGCACATGACAGCTGATTGCCCGCTGTGTGTAAACCTCATTGCATTGTCAATGGCTCCTTACCTCTGCTCAAGCGGAAGTAAACAGGTGCAGTACTGACACTTACAAATTGTTTTGATCTGATTTAATTTCTTATTTCTCTTAGATTTTATTATATAAATAGAATAGAATATATATACAGTTCAATTGAGAAATAGAATATATATACAGTTCAGTTGAGAAATAGCACATTGTTGAGATACCTGTTGAGATACATTTTAGCTCCATCCAACTTAGCTCCATCCAACGAGTTCATAGCAGGTGAATCTTTAAGCTTTCAGTGAAAAAATTACTTGCTTGAATATAATAAAAAAGAGACAAAGACAAAAGCGCATATATAAAAAGATTTTTCTTTCTTCACTTTTAGACTATTTTTTTGATTATATTATCTTGTATTTCCTGTAGGGATTAATTCTAAATCTAACGCAAGACACTCGTAGTCTACCCTCGAGCTAAAACACTCGTAGTCTACCCTCGAGCTAAAACACTGTTACAGGAAGATTGGACCGTCTATTTGTCCCTTCATTTGCAGCTTCGTGCAAATTTCAATAAGTAGATCAATCATAGGTTGATCCACTTTTGATCGGGGAATTGTGAACACCTCAATTCACAGCATCCTTAGACTCATGTCTCCCACTATTAATAAGCTTCACATTGACACCCTGAATATTTCTACTTAAAATATCGCGCGGTGAGGTGCATGCAGCAGCTAGGGACGACGGGCATTTGAATTTCTCTGTGGCCAATTGCGGAAGTTTTTTTGTCTCAGATTTTTGTGGGATGTGGATGAGCCGAGTGCTCTGGTAGTATAATCATGAAGTTCGTGTTTATATCCCAAGATTACCATAAAAGATAAAAGTAAATACTATTCTTTCTTGATTACTTTCTTGACTCTTGACTATGCTTTGTTGAGCGATAAAGCTGTTGCGATAAAGGTGTTGCTATAAGTAGAGCCAAAATGTTAAAGCCAATAAAGAACTCTTGACTTTGTTGAGCGATAAAGCTGTTGCGATAAAGGTGTTGCTATAAGTAGAGCCAAAATGTTAAAGCCAACAGAAGTTGTGATCTTTCTTGACTCTTGACTATGTTTTGTTGATACTTTTTTTTTTTTTTTTGCCTATCAGAGCCAGAATTTTGAAGCCGACAGAAGTTGAAGACACAAAACCTGTGTTGGTCTCTGTATTTTGAGACTGATGTCGTCGAAAGCGGTTTTCTGGTACGCTTTCGTGGCTACGAGGGCGGGGCGCACATCGGGTTTCAACAACGGAAGGACAGGAATTACGCTACGACACTCTGTAGTAGGTGGGCGGGGCTGTAGAGTGTCCGGTCAGCGTCAGCAGAAGGGGCTCCCGCTGCGACGCACCATCAACCCTGGCTCCATTCCCAAATCCCCTTAGTTCCGCGTGGTGTTATCAACGAGCTCTCGCTGATATGACCTTGTGTGTCAATATGCGGGCCGCGTGAGTGAAGTGCCTCACAGAGACTCCTTCCTCTGTTTTTTTGCGGGATGGACCTGTGTTGGACATGGGCAAAGTTGTGAGAGGCGAGTCTCTGTGAGACGAGATGTTGAGTGTGGACATGGACACGGGAGGCAAGTCCGAGGGATATTTGGAGACATTGACTGAATGGTGATTGCCGGCAGCCCTCCGTTCTCTCTCTCTTCCCTCATCCAGACCGGTTTTCCAAGCAATGCCCTTTAATTGTGTTTTGTATACTATGAAATGATGGTCAAATAGCTTGTTTGTTCATCAACTAAGCTTGTGAACGTTCAATCCTTACAAAATACTTCATTTTTGTGACTTGCAAGACAGGTATGTGGACTTTCTGTCTCTTGTAGCCTTGAATTCTTCAAGCACTTCTGTTTTAAGCATGTACCTTTCTCTTTTTTCCTAGGCATTCAATAGTCTGCTGCAAGTTGAGGAATCGAAAGCTCGGTGTCAAGCACGAGAAGAGTTCATGTTGGTCTTACAGGTGTCTCCCTTCTCTCATCTCCAAATTTGAACCTATAACCCATTTCTACTCTATAATCATCTTGAGTATAAAATATCAGTAACTGTTGACAATATACTCTATAATGATTAGCATATACTGTATATCTCTGTAGGTAGGCAACCGCCCGTTGACTGTAACCGGGCCCACTGCCGGGGGCAACACGACGAAGTAGAGATTGACCGTGACGGTCGCCCAATTGGGTGACGGAGGCAGAAACCGCAGCGGTGCTCTTGTCACTTAGAGTTTATTGCACGGACATGAGTCACAGTTTTTCCCATACAATAGAATGAAAATTTCCCAGCTCCCCTCTGTTACAGCCATGCCACCCAAGAAAAATGCAGAACCCGGCTCATGCATCATGCCCGTTGATACCTACAGCCTGTAGGCCTGCACCCGAGCTGATTGATTGATGGAAACTGATCCCAGTGATGCGGAACGGCCCGGGGCGTGTTCAAGTAATTGTGGGCACGTCGTTTCTTGTGCCCACAATACACGGCATGAGTTACTAATTGGAAGCCTACACAATCAGAACTGGTGACCGGACTGAATCCCAAGGGAATCCCCAAGTTTGGTGGAATCACACACATAGATTTTGACACCGTATTACATCGTGATGCAATTTTCACAAACAGGTTCTAAAAAAACTCAGTGAAGTGTATAAATTTGCTCTCCGCTCTACTTGAGACCTCAGGTATGCAGGGTCGATTCTGCCAGCCCTCAGGCATGGCAGTTCTGTCCAACAATTGAATAGCGGCAAACCATTCCAACCAAATTGACTCAGGCCCGATTCATCTCCAATGTTTAACCGCACTGACCGAGATTGGTCAATCAGCCCCGGTAGACCAGAACGGAGCTCCGTACCCTTGATTTGTATCTTTCTTTTGCCTTACTCAGAACTAGAGCCAACCTAGAGCCAGAGAAGTTGAAGTCTTGGTTAATGAGTCTCAAGTCAGAAAGAGCGAAAGAGCAGCAACAAGAGCTGCAAGCAAAAAATCTGCCCCCGTCAAAGACCCCGCATCGAGCCAGATCCACGGAAAACAAAATAGTGGCAGCGCGGTAGTCACGCGCGCGGTGCAGTTGCACGGGTCAATCGTACTCGAAAATATCTGACAGATTCAAGGAATTGAGGTTTGTGGTGCTGCGGAATGAGAGAAACAACAAAAAAAAGTGGGCTAGAAACAAGTTCGGAACAGAGGCCAAGATTGAAGAGACACATCTGGGCTGATGACTCACTGGAAATGACCACGTGAGCACGGGATCCGGTGATTGCCCGAAATTCTTGAAAACTGATTGGCTGGGTCCTACAGATTATCTCCGAAGGCAATAGGTCTTGATAGCACGGGGATCAGCGGAACACATCGGCATTCTGTAGGTCAATCAAGGCGAAATTTTTGTTTTTGGTGCCAGGAAAGGGTCTGAAAGCGATGTTTTGAGGTCAATCAATTCCTCAGAAGTGTATGGATCTCTCCCCCGTTCCCCCCTTTGTCTTCTCTTTTTCAACTTGAAAAAACGCGTTTTTTGCTCCCCGTCCACAGCTATAAGCCATGAGCCCAGAACCCAAGGCTGTCACTGGTCTATCTCGCAAACTCATAGCTAGGATTGAACATCTTCAGAAACGCCTCCAGCACCTTCCTAGCACACTCCCGGAAAGTCCCGATGACTCCCCATACCGATTTTATTGCGACCAGAATTGTCTTGATGACGCCGGATTCTTTGGAGCCGCAGGCCATGCTCTGGAGATTTCTTTCCAAACCTTCAGACAAGACCAACCTACCCAAATTACCTTGCTTCCATAAAGCATATAATATAATCACGGTTTTTTTAGTTCACACATTTTTTTTTGTATATATGCAATTCTTTGCTATTAGCACACATAATTTTAAGCTCATTCTACCGAACTCAACTGGCTCTCAGTCCGCGTCAAAACCCTCGCTATTAGCACACATAATTTTAAGCTCATTCTACCGAACTCAACCGGCTCTCAGTCCACGTCAAAACCCTCGCTATTAGCACACATAATTTTAAGCTCATTCTACCGAACTCAACCGGCTCTCAGTCCACGTCAAAACCCTCGCGGGCCATAATCCAATGAACATAATATCTGTTGGCAATTTTATAGTAACTTCTTTATTGCAATAGCAGGTCTAACTATTATGCAAACAAATACTTCATTTTTTTATTTTCTATATAAAAAGGTTTTTTTTTTTCATTTTTAGACTATCTCTTGATTATATTATCCTGTATTTCCTGTAGGCATTGATTCTTACACAAGGGACATGACCCTCCGCTTATGAACTCATAAGCGACAGTGGTTTATGTTGCGCTTATCCCCATTGTTGCCTCGTGGTGTCCAGCCTTGGGGCTCTTGACAGCGAATCAGGCACAGCTTTACAGCGGCAACAAAGAAGCCTGCAACTAACCTGTCATCAGTGAGACAACAGCGGCACCCACTGTCACTTATGGATCCATAAGCGGAGCATTATGCCCCCTGTGTTAATCCAACGCAAGATACTCGTAGTCTAGCCTCGAGCTAAAACACTGTTACAGCAAGATTGGATTGTCTATTTGTCCCCTCATTTGCAGCCTCGTGCAAATCACAATAAGTAGATCAATCACAAGTCGATCCACTTTTGATCGGGGAATTGTGGACACCTCAATTCACAGCATCTTTAGCCTCAAGTCTTCCACTATGAATAAGCTTCACACTGATGTTTATTTCTACTTAAAATGTCGAGCCGCGAGGTGCATGCAGCAGCTAGGGACAACGGACATTTGAATTTCTCTGTGGCCAATTGTGGAAGTTTTCTTGTCTCAGATTTTTGTGTGATGTGGATGGGCCGAGTGTTCTGGTATAATCATGAAGTTCGTGTTTATATCTCAAGATTACCATAAAAGATAAATTTTTTGATTATTCTTTCTTGACTATGGCGATAAAGATGCAACTAAATAGTTAGTTAGTTAAAAATTATGTATAACACGAGTTTAGAATAGTTAATTATAATTAGCGTTGTGGCATGGTTTTTGTAGCCAGGATTTGACGATTCGACGATGGCAGTTAAGCCTTGCCCGTGAAAACAGATCGACAACATGCCGACGTACTCATAGTTAAAAAGAAAGCATAAAACAAATCATGCATTCTTCAGCTGTATCTTATGTTTTTACTCTTCAAAAACGACCGCTTCTCCACCCAGCACACCAGTACGCGTGGTGTATATCAGCGACAGTCCATCCCCGTCGCCCGAGTCCTCTCCAGGAGCTCCACCGTCATACACTTCCTCCCCAGCACCCTTGCGATCACCATCTGCGTCGCCGGCCCCGCCCATAGGGCTGTTGTGTTACGCCATCCGCGTTGGAGAAGAAGCAGAGACATTCACGGACGCCTCCGAGGCTCGTGCTCGCTTCCTTGAGCTTCAGAATGCTGGCTTGAGCCCCGCCTGCATCTCGGCGCCTTCTGTGGCTCGTTGTTTGGCATGGATGGCGGGGACGAATCTGTCGGCAGAGGGACGCGTTTGGGAAGAGGAGGAGAACAGAGCTCGTCGTCGACGCGTTGCAATGCAGCACCAGAGGGGAAATGTTCGCCAGACAGTCCTGTATGCCCTCGCCACCGTGCGTCGTGATGGCGGCGACGACTCCGGGGACGAGTCGGACACATCGAGGACGACCGATGACTTGGCGTCGGAGCTCCGGGCACGGGAGGCTTTCGGGGCATCGTGGAGAACATTTATCGAATTGTAAATGTGGCCATCTAACGGTGTGTCTTGTGTTTACCCCCTCGCGTTACCAACTTCCCTACTCTGTGTACCGTATCTTCTTCTTCCGTGCGTATGCTACATCTGCTGTGTTATCTAGATTCCAATGCAATGGATTGATCAGCGGAGATCTGCAACCGTGATTGTCCCCTTTCGCCTTTGCCCCCCGATGTCGTCGTCAACGGCCAGAAAGAAGAGGCGGACAGTGTTCGTGAACACCCGTCCGGCTGGGGAGATGTCAATTGCGACCAACGCCGCCTCGAATCGTCGCCTACGTGAAGAGCAGACCGTAGCCCCACTGCGTTCTCCGGAAAAGCGGGCTTTTGACCAATTTGACGTCTTGATGGGTTACAATCCCGGAGATGATATGTTCACGCAGCCGCCCATCCGCGAAGGCCCCGCCTCAATAAAGATCAAGGCCAAGCGCTATGAGAACTCGGTGAGTTTTGCCAAATGTACGATGAGCGGGATCTGATGAGACACCAGGATTATCCCGTGAAGACATGGATCCCAGAGCGCGACAACTGCCTGGATGCATTAATTCGAAGAGAAGGACGTGGTCCATGGTGGATGCGCGGGTGCACCCTGTGCAAGGACCCCGATCCTCTTTGGCGTTGTGTAGACTGTTTTGGTGGGAGGATGTTGTGTGAAGTGTGCGTTACGGAGCGTCATCGTGACGAGCCTCTGCATCTTCTGGAGGTAAGCACGTATTCCTTGCATATGACTAGTTTTATTGACGTTGGTTGCACTTTGCTGAATAGAAGTGGGAGAATAATTTTTTTCAGCCAAAGACCTTGCGAGAGTTGGGTTTGCGATTCCAGATAGGCCACCCGCCGGGGGAACGCTGCAACTTTGTACATCTTACGCCTCCCATCAAGGGCTTCACGGTGCTTCACGACAACGGCATTCATATAATCGACATCGACTTTTGCAGTTGCCCAGGCCGACCATCGAACTTTGATCAGCTTATGGCTATCGGGTGGTATGCTGCCACGCAGGACACACCGTCCACGGCTGCGTCGCTGAGCCTCTTGCGGCGGTTCCACGTCTTGAACCTGCATGCCAAGGTCTCGGCATACGACTTTTACAACTGTCTTGTTCTCTTGAGAAACGGCGCTGGGCTGGAGAAAACCCATGTGAGTCTTTACCATCAGATTGACGGATCGAGACTGACAGATGATACAGAACCGTCTGCCTCAATTTATGACGATCGTGCGGGAATTTCGGCATCTGCAAATGGGCAAGCGTGCGGGTCGCTGTCATGATCCGCTGGGTCTTGCGGGGACGAAGACCGGTGAATTGTCCATCAACTGTCGACCGTGTCCCCATCCAGCAATCAATCTACCCGATGGATGGCAAGACGCTCCACCGGAGGTTGCGTACGTCTGCGGCCCATATAATTGGAGCATAACTAACTATCAGACGCAGGTGGATATATCGACTAATGCTTTCAAAAGACGCCAATTTCAAATTAAAAGGACGCGACCGATCTTCAAGGGACAAGGACCCGACCTTGGGTCCGGGTTGGGCGTATATGGTTGCTAATGATGCTTATTTGAAGCACCTATCCAAGTATGTTTCTGAGGACGAGGTACGTCAAGATAATCAGAGACTCGGCGCTAACTGACTTCGGAATCAGATTACTCACTGTGTGTCGTTTGCAGCTCTGTGGTCGGCAAACAACAAGCGCGCCAAGGGACTGCGTGCATCTGGGATCGGATCCGTGAGCTGCTCGCGCCATGAGATGTTCAGACCTGTCGGGACTGGGGATTTGCAAAGGGGCGAAAGGTAAGGTGTCCTAAAACGGAAATTTGGCAAAACTAATTTGATTTCAGATACTGCAATATGGACTACTTGTGGTTCTCGAGCGTCATGGGGATAATGCTCCTGGCCATCGTTTCGAGCTACGACATTGCCTGCCAGTGGGGCCTCAACTTCTGGGAACGAGCGGTTAACATGCCGAAACACATGAAGTTGCCGCCCTGGATTCAAGTCATATTCAAAGTACCCAAATTTCACCTACCTCCGCACGTGAAGAAGTGCCATAGCCCCTATTCCTTCAACTACACCAAGGGTGTCGGCAGAACGGATGGTGAAGGCGTCGAGCGCAATTGGGCATGGCTTAATCGGGCAGCTCGTTTTATATCCGTGATGGGGCCCGGGGGTAGAGACGACACAATTGACGATCTGTGTGGGTGGACTAACTGGAGAAAGACGGTCGATTTGGGTAAGTTGGCGCCTTGTGGTATCTAAATCATATTGACGAGCTTTGTTAGGGAATTCACTCCTAAGAAAGCTGGTTCTGGTCATCCCTGAAGCAATGGTGCATAGCCGGGCGTTTGCAGCGTTCACCGACGGGTTGCGCGAAGCCCATGAGCCAGAACTGCGAGAGTGGGAGCAGATAGTGCGGGCCTGGGAAGCAGACGAGACCCAGCCTAGCACCAAACCCGATCCATATGCCTATGCAGACGTCGAAGGTATGCACATCACCGAGTGATCGAGGCAACGCTGACTCAAATACAGGTGAAACGATTGCGGATGTGATGCTTCGAATTTCACAAGATGAGCACGCGCGTGTGGCGGAGAACGGCGCGGCAGCTCTGCTGGTAAAGCCTGCCGCTTTTCTCATGGCTGGGATCGATATTGAAGAGGACCAGTACGTGGAACACCTTACTTGATTAACGTTAGTACTAACATGTAATTTAAGGGCGGCAGTACGTCTGGAGGCTAAACGCAAAACAAGAACTACTATACAGGCGACGGCACTCCAAAGGCAGCGCACGCTGTTACTTGGCAAAGTGTCTGCACTCCGCGACGTGCAGGAAACATACATGCCCGGCCTCCGCGCCTGGGTGGGCCAGCAAAATCCTCCCCTCCCCCGTGCCAACAACGCTAAGCCCGAGACGATCGAAATCTATCTCCCCTCCGCTATACCACCCGATGTCCGCGCTGCCGTCTGTGTCCCGGGCCTGGTCCAGCACGAAGACGACCTGCGGAACGCGCAAGCTCTGGAGGCACTGGGCGACCTGCGAAGCGGCCTGAGAACGCGCATGTTCGCCAACCAGTTCAAGAGGAGGCTCACCTCGAGCCAGGGCAGCTTCACAAAGAGCAGGACGCTCACGGACTCCATAGAGGACAGGATCCGCGCTGCTGCTGCCCGTTATCGTTCGGCTCGCGCAGCACTCTTGCAGCTACGGGGTGCTGGTGATTGGGAGGATGTTTTGAAGGTGCTGAATAAGGCCGACATTCGAGGGATGAATGAGCGGGCAATGAATGACGAGGAGAAGGCGGAGAACAAACGTGCGAGGCAGCTGGCTGGGCTGGCAGAAGATGCTAACGCGGAGGAGCTGGATGCGTATGGCGAGCCCATCGACCTGACCGTCGTCTTCAATCTAGAGACAGGGGAAGGTCGTCGTCAATTATCGTGGATTTGGTACACGTCTCCGAGCGGCAGCGATACTACGGCCGATGGGAAGCTGCATGACGACATCAAGGTGGAGTGGATGAAAGCCCGGGCACGAGCTGAGAGGTGGAGGGAGGAAGTGATCCTGGTGGAAGAGGAAATGCGCCGTACACTGGCTTATTGTCAGTGGAAAGGCGCGTGGTGGATGGCAAGAGTGGCACCTGTTCGACCGGAGACAAGGCGGGCTATTGACCCCCAGCTGGCGGAGGGGCTCCGTGCATACGCTCTCGAACAGGCTGCCAGGGAACGGAAATGGGAAGCGGCGTGGTCGGAGAAGTGGGCAGCAGTGAGGCAGCGCGGGTCCCTGGTTTTGCAGGACCATCTGGTACAGGTCACTGATGACTTGATGGTGCCATTGGAGGTTGAATTGGACGATGGCGTGGACGAGCAGGAGGAATATGGAGGCGAGGAGGACGATGAGGAGGAGCAATAGGGAATTTCCCTTTTCGGATATTTGTTTGGGTCGGTCTACTGCCCTCTGTATAAATAACAGATGAATACATCGTGAACTACCTTTTTAAACACACAGCCATAACTAATAATGAATATTCTACCATTTATTATAATAGGAATATGGAATATCCTCTTTCTCGGGGTTTTCCGATACCAGCCGCTGATGCCGGGCTGCCGACGTCAAAGGCTGAGCCGCCGTGGCTAATCAAGCCTAAAAAGGAAAGGTGCACATTACAATGTGCACCAGGTCTGGCTACAAAAGGGCCACTTTGTAACACGCACCTGTGGCCAGCCCAGTGCACATTATAATGTGGCTGCAGGGACTGTTGCCTGCAGAACATCTCAGCCAATGTCTCACCCACAAGCGGCAAAGCCATGGATGTACTCCTCTGCTCAAACGTTAGCAGGAGAAAACAAGTAAGGTTTTAGCAGCGGCGGCGGCAGCGGAATCTGCTTCCCGTGAGCTGTGCTAATTTGCTGACCTGCAGATCACCTCAGCCAATGGCTCCCCCACAACGCTGCAAATCCATGGACGTACTATCGGAAAAAAACAGTAAAACCTTAGCGGCGGGACTGGAATCTGCTTCCCGTGAGATGTGCCAATTTGCTGACCTGCAGAACACCTCAACCAAAGTTTCACCCACAATGCTGCAAATCCATGGACATACTACTCTGTTCAAATCTTAGCGGCCTCAGGTATAGAAAAAACAAGTAAAACCGTAGGAGCGGCACCGGAATCTGCTTCCCGTGAGGTGTGCCAATTTGCTGACCTACAGAACACCTCAGCCAATGTCTCCCCCACAACGCTGCAAATCCATGGACGTACTATCGGAAAAAAACAGTAAAACCTTAGCAGCGGGACTGGAATCTGCTTCCCGTGAGCTGTGCCAATTTGCTGACCTGCAGATCACCTCAGCCAATGTCTCCCCCACAACACTGCAAATCCATGGACATACTACTCAGCTCAAACCTTAGCGGCCGCAGGGAAAAAAACAACTAAAACCTTAGCGGCGGGACTGGAATCTGCTGTGCCAGTGTGCTGACCTGCAGAACATCTCAGCCAATGTCTCACCCACAATGCTGCAAAGCCATGGACGTACTGCTCAGCTCAAACCTTAGCGGCCGCAGGGAAAAAACCAGTAAAACCTTAGCGGCCGGACTGCAATCTGCCCAAACCTTGGTGTTCGCAGCAAAAAAACACGTAAAGCTTTAGCAGCGGCGGCGGCGGAATCTGCTTCCCGTGAGCTGTGCCACTTTGCTGACCTGCGGATCACCTCAGCCAATGTCTCCCCCACAACGCTGCAAATCCATGGACGTACTATCGGAAAAAAACAGTAAAACCTTAGCGGCGGGACTGGAATCTGCTTCCCGTGAGACGTGCCAGTTTGATGACCTGCAGAACATCTCAGCCAATGTCTCACCCACAAGCGGCAAAGCCATGGATGTACTACTCTGCTCAAACCTTAGCGGCCTCGGTTTTACTTCTTTTTTTCCATACCTGTAGGAGCGGCACCGGTATCTGCTTCCCGTAAGCTGTGCCAGTTTGCTGACCTGCAGAACATCTCAGCCAATGTCTCCCCCACAATGCTGCAAATCCATGGACATGCTAGTCAACTCAAACCTTAGCGGCCGCAGGGAAAAACAAGTAAAAGCTTAGCGGCGGGACTGGAATCTGCTTCCCGTGAGATGTGCCAATTTGCTGACCTGCAGAACACCTCAACCAAAGTTTCACCCACAATGCTGCAAATCCATGGACATACTACTCTGCTCAAACCTTAGCGGCCTCAGGTATAGAAAAAACAAGTAAAACCGTAGGAGCGGCACCGGTATCTGCTTTCTGTGAGCTGTGCCAGTTTGCTGACCTGCAGAACATCTCAGCCAATGTCCCACCCACATTGCTGCAAATCCATGGACGTACTACTCAGCTCAAACCTTAGCGGCCGCAGGGAAAAAAACAGTAAAACCTTAGCGGCGGGACTGGTATCTGCTTTCTGTGAGCTGTGCCAGTTTGCTGACCTGCAGAACACCTCAGCCAATGTCCCCCCCACAATGCTGCAAATCCATGGACATACTACTCTGTTCAAACCTTAGCGGCCTCAGGTATAGAAAAAACAAATGAAACCGTAGGAGCGGCACCGGTATCTGCATCCATGGACGTACTACTCAGCTCAAACCATAGCAGCCGCAGGGAAAAAACGAATAAAAGCTTGGCGGCGGGACTGGAATCTGCTTCCCGTGAGATGTGCCAGTTTGCTGACCTGCAGAACATCTCAGCCAATGTCTCCCCCACAATGCTGCAAATCCATGGACATACTACTCTGCTCAAACCTTAGCGGCCTCAGGTATAGAAAAAACAAGTAAAACCGTAGGACGGCACCGGTATCTGCTTTCTGTGAGCTGTGCCAGTTTGCTGACCTGCAGAACATCTCAGCCAATGTCTCACCCACAATGCTGCAAATCCATGGACGTACTACTCAGCTCAAACCTTAGCGGCCGCAGGGAAAAAACCAGTAAAACCTTAGCGGCCGGACTGGAAACCGCTGTGCCAATTCGCTGACCTGCAGAACACCTCAGCTAAAGTCTCACCCATAAGCGGCAAAGCCATGGATGTACTCCTCTGCTCAAACATTAGCGTTCACAGGAGAAAACAAGTAAAGCTTTAGCAGCGGCGGCGGCAGCGGAATCTGCTTCCCGTGAGCTGTGCCAATTTGCTGACCTGCAGATCACCTCAGCCAATGTCTCCCCCACAATGCTGCAAATCCATGGACATGCTACTCAACTCAAACCTTAGCGGCCGCAGGGAAAAACAAGTAAAACCTTAGCGGCGGGACTGGAATCTGCTTCCCGTGAGATGTGCCCATTTGCTGACCTGCAGAACACCTCAGCCAATGTCTGACCCACAATGCTGCAAATCCAAGGACATACTACTCTGCTCAAACCTTAGCGGCCGCAGGGAAAAAACCAGTAAAACCTTAGCGGCGGGACTGGAATCTGCTCAAACCTTAGCGTTCGCACGAAACAACAAGTAAAGCTTTAGCAGCGGCGGCGGCAGCGGAATCTGCTTCCCGTGAGCTGTGCCAATTTGCTGACCTGCAGATCACCTCAGCCAATGTCTCCCCCACAATGCTGCAAATCCAAGGACATACTACTCTGCTCAAACCTTAGCGGCCTCCGGTATAGAAAAAACAAGTAAAACCGTAGGAGCGGCACCGGTATCTGCTTCCCGTGAGCTGTGCCAGTTTGCTGACCTGCAGAACATCTCAGCCAATGTCTGACCCACAATGCTGCAAATCCATGGACGTACTACTCAGCTCAAACCTTAGCGGCCGCAGGGAAAAAAACAAGCAAAAGCTTAGCGGCTGGAAACTGCTTCCCGTGAGATGTGCCGATTTGCTGACCTGCAGAACACCTCAGCCAAAGTTTCACCCACAATGCTGCAAATCCATGGACATACGACTCTGCTCAAACCTTAGCGGCCTCAGGTATAGAAAAAACAAGTAAAACCGTAGGAGCGGCACCGGTATCTGCTTTCTGTGAGCTGTGCCAGTTTGCTGACCTGCAGAACATCTCAGCCAATGTCTCACCCACAATGCTGCAAATCCATAGATGTACTACTCAGCTCAAACCTTAGCGGCCGCAGGGAAAAAAACAGTAAGACCTTAGCGGCCGGACTGGAATCTGCTCAAACCTTAGTGTTCGCACGAAACAACAAGTAAAGCTTTAGCAGCGGCGGCGGCAGCGGAATCTGCTTCCCGTGAGCTGTGCCAATTTGCTGACCTGCAGATCACCTCAGCCAATGTCTCCCCCACAATGCTGCAAATCCATGGACATACTACTCAGCTCAAACCTTAGCGGCCGCAGGGAAAAAACAAGTAAAACCGTAGGAGCGGCACCGGTATCTGCTTTCTGTGAGCTGTGCCAGTTTGCTGACCTGCAGAACATCTCAGCCACTGTCTCACCCACAATGCTGCAAATCCATAGATGTACTACTCAGCTCAAACCTTAGCGGCCGCAGGGAAAAAACCAGTAAAACCTTAGCGGCCGGACTGGAAACCGCTGTGCCAATTCGCTGACCTGCAGAACACCTCAGCTAAAGTCTCACCCATAAGCGGCAAAGCCATGGATGTACTCCTCTGCTCAAACATTAGCGTTCACAGGAGAAAACAAGTAAAGCTTTAGCAGCGGCGGCGGCAGCGGAATCTGCTTCCCGTGAGCTGTGCCAATTTGCTGACCTGCAGATCACCTCAGCCAATGTCTCCCCCACAATGCTGCAAATCCATGGACATGCTACTCAACTCAAACCTTAGCGGCCGCAGGGAAAAACAAGTAAAACCTTAGCGGCGGGACTGGAATCTGCTTCCCGTGAGATGTGCCCATTTGCTGACCTGCAGAACACCTCAGCCAATGTCTGACCCACAATGCTGCAAATCCAAGGACATACTACTCTGCTCAAACCTTAGCGGCCGCAGGGAAAAAACCAGTAAAACCTTAGCGGCGGGACTGGAATCTGCTCAAACCTTAGCGTTCGCACGAAACAACAAGTAAAGCTTTAGCAGCGGCGGCGGCAGCGGAATCTGCTTCCCGTGAGCTGTGCCAATTTGCTGACCTGCAGATCACCTCAGCCAATGTCTCCCCCACAATGCTGCAAATCCAAGGACATACTACTCTGCTCAAACCTTAGCGGCCTCCGGTATAGAAAAAACAAGTAAAACCGTAGGAGCGGCACCGGTATCTGCTTCCCGTGAGCTGTGCCAGTTTGCTGACCTGCAGAACATCTCAGCCAATGTCTGACCCACAATGCTGCAAATCCATGGACGTACTACTCAGCTCAAACCTTAGTGGCCGCAGGGAAAAAAACAAGCAAAAGCTTAGCGGCTGGAAACTGCTTCCCGTGAGATGTGCCGATTTGCTGACCTGCAGAACACCTCAGCCAAAGTTTCACCCACAATGCTGCAAATCCATGGACATACGACTCTGCTCAAACCTTAGCGGCCTCAGGTATAGAAAAAACAAGTAAAACCGTAGGAGCGGCACCGGTATCTGCTTTCTGTGAGCTGTGCCAGTTTGCTGACCTGCAGAACATCTCAGCCAATGTCTCACCCACAATGCTGCAAATCCATAGACGTACTACTCGCCTGAAACCTTAGCGGCCGCAGGGAAAAAAACAGTAAGACCTTAGCGGCCGGACTGGAATCTGCTCAAACCTTAGTGTTCGCACGAAACAACAAGTAAAGCTTTAGCAGCGGCGGCGGCAGCGGAATCTGCTTCCCGTGAGCTGTGCCAATTTGCTGACCTGCAGATCACCTCAGCCAATGTCTCCCCCACAATGCTGCAAATCCATGGACATACTACTCAGCTCAAACCTTAGCGGCCGCAGGGAAAAAAACAAGTAAAACCGTAGGAGCGGCACCGGTATCTGCTTTCTGTGAGCTGTGCCAGTTTGCTGACCTGCAGAACATCTCAGCCACTGTCTCACCCACAATGCTG